>MJUU01015097.1:0-13109 GCA_002080025.1 Modiolus philippinarum | reverse complement strand
TGGCCGCCAGCGCGGAACTTAGGTTTAACATTGGAACCTATGGGAAAAATCACATTTTCATCTTTTCCTCTGAAACCACTGAAACAATCAAATCAAATCAAATCAAATATTGTATTGCACCAATTATGGACCCACCGGGGGCAATGACACAAAACACACATGATTAAAAACATACATACAAACATACATACTAGTTTAAGCAAAATAGAACAGATTGAAAAAATTAATGTGCATTATAACAACAATTAGCTATGTTATATTTACCATCATCTATCAAAAAATGTATATTGACCCGGTACAGCATTGGAACCTGGGTAACTCAAGACATCCTTTCTGTGATTATACGTATATTCCGATACTTAAAGTATATTACAAAAAATAAATATCTTTTAAACAACACCGCAGACCAAATTACAATAACTGTCATGGGGTTGTGTAGCTACAAGAGACACCAAGGAATGGTGCTTTAGACTAGGAGATGCAATCTATTGCATTCCTCCTCATGTCAAATGTAGATAAACAAGACCATAAACAATTAGAGTTTTTATATGAAAAATAAATTATCTTAAAAAAGGTCATTTATCTGCAGCAGACACCAAGGGACGGTGATTAAGGATATGCTGATACTTATAAATCAGCATTCCACCTCGTGTCTAAAGCAGATAAACAAGTGCATCGAGTATAATCAATCTATATATGCCTTTTTTCAAAATCCTTTACAGTGTACATGAAGAAATTTACACATCTGTATTTTCACAAGACATCATCCATACCAATCTTTCCTGGGGATTCAAATTAATGAAATTTGGACAAGACTGTAATATAGTGCTATACAAGTGTTGTCTTTCATTCGTGTATTTAGTGCAGTGAATCAAAAAATGAAGCTCATCTTCTACGTCACCCGAGTTACAGTGATGACATAATCTTTGTTGAGGAGGGATACCCTTGTATCTACCTGTTTCAATTTGCAAATGATGAGATGAAACTCTAAATCTTGTTAAGCTTCTCCTTAGCTCAAAACACTGATCATTGTTAAATAATTTTCAAATCCTTGATTTCTTTTGAATTTCATATATGTACCTAGTTTATTGTCTGAACACTTGGTGATTTGTTTCTTCCATGATATTATATATGCCTCTTTTAACTTTGCCTTTACAATTTTTTTTGAAATATTTGTTTTATTTAATTCTGAAATCTGGGGAATATTCTGTAAGATGCTTTGAAGTGACCCATACCATGAGGGTTTCTTTTGGTAATATAGCTTTTTAGACTGTTCATATGCATCCTTTAAAAGAGGAAAAGATTCTAAATTTTCTAATCTGATCAAATAGTTAATGACAGATTTAACTGTATCAAAATGTAAAGGAAAACGACCGAGTTCTGATAAAACAGCAAAATNTTGTATTTTTTTTTTCTTGTCTAGATTTTCTATTTCTTTCAAAATATTGTTTCAAAAAAATGTAAATTATTATGTTTAATTATTATTTGCCTTGCTGTCGTTTGATTATATTTATATTGTAAGGAGAGGACTTGCACTAAGTTGGTATAACTTGTGTCCAATCCTTTTGTTTATTTGCAATAAAATATTATTAAACTAAGTAAATTTTGTCCAACGTTATACTTCCATTCCTGAATTTAGCTGTAAAAGGATTAAAAGATCCCCATATTTCACTACCATAAAGTAAAATGGGCTTTATGGTGTGATCAAATACATGTAAACTAGTTTTTAAGTTTGGGTACAGAGACAGAACATCTTTCTGTAATTTGAAATATGCTTTTGAGGCTTTTTTGTACAATTCATGTTGAACCAAAGAGAAGCTGCCAGAAGCACTGAAGTATACACCTAAATATTTACAATGCTGTACACAATCTAATATATATTCTCTATACTTAAAATTACAGTGAATGTGTCTGCCTGCCTTGTTGAAGACCAAAACCTTAGTCTTATTCGGATTAACACTAAGACACCAATCATTACAATATTAATCCAAAATATCAAGCTTGGGTAGTTGATGATAATAGAATTATATCGTCAGCATAAATTAAACAATTTAGAGGTTTATCATTTAACAGAACAGGGTCTGATGTGTTTTGTAGATAATCAGACCGGCCGGGTTCTTGGGGATATGTTTGGCCACTTTACATGTTATAGTCCAAATGGAGTTAGTGTTGTTGATTATGTAATGGTATCGGAGGGTATCCTGGATCAGGTTCTTCATTTTAAAGTTTCAGACTTTGTTCCCACTCTGTCTGACACTCATTGTAAGCTGGAATGGACAATGTCAGCTAAGTATGACACTGTACAAAAATCAGTTAATGACAACACTTATCCTATTACTCCAAACTTTATTTGGTCAGAGGACTCCTCCCACGATTTCCAGCTTGCAGCAGATTGGCTTGTTTTGATTGGCATTTAAATTATTACTGTTCAAAAGTATGTATATGTTGTGCACAAGTTGTGAATTTGTACAAGTTATAACTTGTACAGAAATAGTGTACAAGTTGTGCTGAAATCCACACTTACTTGACATTTTTAAGAATAACAAATTTTCCATGACAGAATTGGAAAAAAGGACATTTGTCCTGAGAAATTCAAGTCTTAGGCTAATGTATTTCATAATATTTCGAAACCAGCACCAATTTATAAAAGTGCAATAAGGTTACTAACTTCAAGGAGTGTATTTTACAAAAATTTTAGCAACACGTGTTTTCATGTTAAAATTTATTTATTTTTATACCATAGTTATTCAGTTACTTTTACCACATTCAGATCATGTTAAATATACTTTAAAAATTTTTGAAACTTAGAATCAATTTGTGAGAATTCTTGATGAAATGAAGGTACCCGCAATTTGTCATAACTTGTACAAAATTTTTGTACATGTTATAACTTGTACAAAATTGTAACTTGTACACAACATACATATACAGAGAGAGAAAAAAAAATATGAAAAGGGGGGATAAAGTTACAAAATACCTCCAAGGTTAAATTAAATTGAAGGTTATAATATATTATTTGGCTTTTCTCCCTGATTCCTGTAATGTAGTATAATTATTCACAAAAATATGACTTATAAAATATTACTATACAAATATACTGTCAAAAAGGTAATAATGAAAACACTGATATTAACTATATCAATAAAAAAGAATTTTAAACAGAATTTTATATTCATAGATCTGATTGTGCATTTCAACGTCGCTTTTGACCTCTTCCTCTCGAGTCCCTTCTAGATTGCGATCTGCTTCTTGAGCGTCGCTGGGGCAAGGGAATATTGCTATGTGCACAGCTCTTTTAATGTTTCCCGCAAGAACCCTTATGCCTCTGTCGTTAAGGTGATAACCATCGTCACATAAAAGATCTTTGTTTGGGTTGCCATGTATAGCAAAATATATGTTGTCAACACCATTAAATTCTTGTTTTAGAAGCACGTTGGTAATCTGACCATTTGTTGAATTGGTCATTGAGTCACACCTCGGTGTAGTGAATGAGATTACAATCATTATAAGAGGCCATTTAGCGCAGATTCTTGAGGTTATAGCAAATAATTGATCAACACACTGTTGTGGTCTTTGTTATTTCAAGTCATTGGTCAAAGAATGGAGAACTATATCTGACAGCGGACTTGTGAGTGTTGATAAATAGGCAGCAGTGTCTTGCAATGTATACTTTATCTCCTTGTAAACCTCTGTGGCATTTGTTAGTTTTTCGGTTGTTATACTTTCAACATTAGACGTGCCAACAGTAAGCACAGCTGGTAGCTTGTTCGTATGATGTTCTTGAACGGTCGTTTCTGGCTTGGCATCAACATGTAACATGGACGACATATTCATCTTTAGTTGAATAATCTGATCTCTTGACATGTATAAACAAATTCAACCAAACCTTAGAAGATTGAGGTACGGAAGGTACTTTACAAAAATTACTCATTTCTGTTTGATCCAACAAAAACTTGGCCTCCACTGCAGAACATAGTTTAACATTAGAGCCAAGTATGAGAAAGCCATCCTTTTCATCATCTTCTCTTAAACTATTCAAGCAAATTTAACTAATGTATAGAAGGGCCTTTGCAAAAAGTACTCATTTCAATAGGATCAGACAGAAACACAGGTGCTAATAGAGAACATAGAAATATTAGACCCCATTGGTAATAAACATATTCTTAATCATGCATTGCATAGAAGCATTTTGTCAGGTGAGCGATACGGGCTCAGTCACTGAGCCTCTAGTTTTTTTTATTATTAATTTCATATTTTTTATTATTTTTTTCACAAAGTCTGCAAATTATCAAAATAAGCTATCTTTATATTACTAAAATAATCAAAAATTTAGGCGGCGTTTGTGGACAAGAGTTTCTTGTTTCGACACCCGTTCAAAATGGTTGTCCCCGGTCCGTTGAACTATCTGTGGTAAGAGGTATTTATGAGAAATTTTACGGAGAGCATATGTGACTTCCAAACATCATTCGAATACAAATTATTTAATTTTTTTCAATACGATCGAATAGGATCAGAACGAAATGAGCAATGTTTTGTAAAGGACCTCCCGATCATCATTCCTGTAAAGTTTAGTTCAATTTTCTTTGGTGGTTTCAGCCGATATTATCTCAAAATATAGCCACTAGCGTGGAACTTGGTTTTACATTGGGCCCATGAAAGACCACATTGGCGAATCCAAAGGGGGGGTCCGGTGGTTGAAACCCCTCTTTCTTGGACAATAATGTATTTTTTAATGAAAATCCTGATGTTTTACTAAGACATACCCCCAATAATTGGCGGAATTTCTCTTCACTTCTTAATTAGCATCCCCCTTTTCCAATTTCCTGGTTCGATTATCTATTCTGAACTGAAAATATTGAAGCCAGTTTAGCCAAACGAATGGAAGATTGCTCACTTTGTTTGAACCTAACAAAAACATGGCTGCCAACACGGAAAACTATTACATCTAGGATATTTTTGAAACAAAAATTTCGGAAGCAAATTCAACTTCAGGAATGGTATATGATGACTCTTTACGGAAATTTGCCCATTCCCCCACCCCTTTTAAATATGATCACCAGATAGAACACCGTTAACTTATGACCTCCTTTGAAAGCACTGAAGCAAACTCAACAAAACACTTCAGGAATGATGTATGGAAGGTCGTATACGAAAATGGTATGAAATATGAGTAGAGCTCTTTGTTGAAGGCCTGATGGTGACTTCAAGATGAAGAACAACAATAAAATCGTTGTTCCATTGTTTAATTATACCATGTATTTGTAGCGACTTTTTCTAATGTGCATTTACTCCACATCCCTTCAATGTTAATTTTAGACTGATGCTTTTCTCTACTGCAGTGTTGAGTCCGTTAAAAGATTCCCCGCGAGAGAGATGTATGCTCTATTTACATTTCACTTATGGTGTAATTGTTCTTGAGAGAATTTCTCATATGGATTTACTTTCTTATTTTCAAATTTTGGCTTTTACTTTTTTGTTTGTTTGTTTGTTTTTTTTTTTGTTTTTTTGGTTTTTTTTATTTCAAAATTGTTATTCTGGTCACATGTCACGGTAAATCTGTCCACGTCTCATGATTGTATTATTTCAATTTGTCTCGATTAGTGCCCTGTGGTTGTTTGAATGTTTTGATCGTCTTTCATTAGTATTTTGTCGGCCAATGGGTGACAGTGATTGTAAGAACACTTTGCCAATTAAGTTTATGTTTGTTGGAGATCCCGCATGTATATCAATGAGGGTATGAATGCCCTTTATCGTTAACCGTCAAATGCCTCTTTTCAGCTATCGTTAACGTTAAATGGGTCAAAATTTTACCGTTAATCGTCAAAAATATATAAGCGTGATTCGTGAAATTACTTGAATTTCGTACCGTTATCGTCATTTGGAGAAAAAAATATCGTCAGTCGTCAAAGCATATTTTGTAGAAATATCTAGCAAATTTACCATAAAGGCATAAAAATTACCGTTAACGTCATTTGGCCTAATTTTTTACCGTTAACCGTCAGAAGGATACCCCCATTCCTACCCTCATCAATGGGTAAACAAGACATGGATGCATCTAGCAATGAATTCTGCTTAAACCGGTGCTAGGGGCCGTCTTGAACTTACTATGGTGGAAAGCCTCATGGTGACTTCAAGATGAAGAATAATATTGAAAGTGTTGTTCTATTGCTTAGTTTTACCATGTATTTGTAGAGACTGTCTCATTTGCATCTACTCCATATTCATATAATTGTTCATTTTGGTCCAATCCGTTAAAAGCATGACCGCCGGAGGGAACACATTTTGACATTGCACCAAACGGGAAAGACATAATTATTTTCATCATCTACTTTAATCTTTAAAGGCAATTTGAACCAAACTCTACTGGAATGCTGTATGGGTAGTCCTTCAAAAATATTTGTCATTCCATTTAGATTAAGCAATAAAAAGGTGTCGATCGTAGTTCAGCGTAGACATGTAAATTTAACATCTTTGAAACTAAATGAAGCACACTGACACAAATTGTTCTTCAGTAATGTATGGTAGGTTCTAAACAAAGATTGTCGATTAGCATCATGGAACATAGTATTCATATGGATCCTTTGCTGAATTTTTTTAAAGGGGACGACAATTTGATTTTCGGGGAGGGGGGGGGGGGCTTGGGCGATTTTGTAAATAAATAATTTAATCTTGGTGACAGTGAAAATTAATATTCTAATCCTTCTTGTCATGAAAATAAATAATTTAATTTTTATTTGAAGAATATTTTTTTTTGTTGCAAATGCAAATAAATAATTTGATGTGACATTATTTTGGTGGAAGTAGATAATTTGTTCGAGATTTTCATGAAAATAAATATTTTTTCGAGGCAAAATATCGCCCAAGCCTCCCCCTGAAAATCAAATAGTCGTCCCCTAAAGCAAACTGCATCCAAATGAAATATGGAATGTCTTTGCGACAATGAGCCAATGTTGGCAATTAAAAGTGTAATTATCAAGACTAAACAAATCAACTTCCAGTTTTACCTGTAACTTCATACATGTTCCTTTTTCCGAAATTAATTGTTAAAATCACAAGTCAGGTGATAAATGAATTTTTTAGTTTTATGAAAAGTAGACATAAATGATAAAAGCTTTATTAAAGTGGTAATAATTAATGTGTTATATTGTATAAATTCCTCTGACACAAAAAGAACTATAAAAGTTGTTAACAAGCGAGTCATTCTTAGAAATAAAATTTCAATATAGCTCTTCTTCATATCCAACTTAATATGACCTGGCAAGTCTATGGTGAATATAAGTTGGATAGCCGTTAGATTTTAGGCATCATTTGTCTGATTCATTTGTCACTTTGTTGTCATGGGTTTTGATCGTTGTTGTTTCCAACAAAAATACAAATAAAACGCAATACAGATAGACTACGCCGAACTCTAAGACCTTTATCTTGTGTTTTAATTGAAAATTGAACAGTAGTGTATGAATGAAAAGAACGAGATAGAAAATAAATATACATGAATTGTTTTCAACATGTCCTCTTAGACCTTTCACCAATCCAAATACAGCAGCTATACTCAATGAAAATATCCATCTAGGCAAGTCGTTGTCACACAAAACGAAAATGCTAAAACACAAAACAATTATATTACTGTAATGAATATACGGCAGTTCATACAACATTTTAGGACCCCTTTCTTTGGTCATTAACGTCTACCATACCATGCATGAATGTTGACGAATCCATACTTCGTACTTCAAGCGCTATTAAAGCCAAAAAGATGACCATATTTTTAGCGTGATAAGAATGACCGGGTAGTCCTCAATGTATTTGTGAAATTTTAATAGGGCCGAACTTCATGTTCTGACTTTAAAAAAAATAGCTGCTACAAACAGAACATTTGAATCTCTCCTACAACGGAAAGTTGTCGGAAACAGACAGGAAGTCCCCATCCCCGGGAATAGCCTATCCAGCCTCAACAACGAAGAATTATAAGGAATTGTGATACTAATGTTGACTTATGTGGGAGTAGGTCCGTATATTGGAAGTTTCTGTGCATCAAACTGGGTCCAACTCGTTCATGAAGCCAACTGCTCCGTCACGTACGTTGGTCAATCTGGTCGAGTGAATCATTTATGAGATTTGTTTCGTGATAGTTGTTGTTGATCACTCCGGGTGTGGATGCAATTGCATTCCGCGGGTGAGACATACCATGCCGTTGTGAGTTTATTATAGCTAGCCTAGTACAGAATTGGACCTTGAAACTGACTGAATTAGGTAACATATAACGTAATTGTTGTTGTTCATATACATATGTGCGTTTCATTATTATTCTCTTCAAGGACAATATATACATAAATTGCCACTGTTCTCGTCAGGTTATACGTGAAACCATAGAAGCTGTTGATCATTATCAAAATTATAATATTTTTACATCTTTTTCTACTTTACCAAATAATAAAAAATAAAGTATTGTTTTAAACCCATCAACACCCGATGACATGAAGGCAGTAGTGTCTTTTATAAAACAGTCATTAGAACTGAGGAAGGGAGACCGATGTATTATTCTATGCTATTATGTTTGTTATATGTATGTTTCTTGTATTGCTACAACCCTAATGGGTTTATGTTTTGCAATTAAATAAGTTTATAAAGTTAATGTAAAAATAAAATAATGTGCAAAGGCACTTCATTAGCTTTTAAAGTTAGCTTAATGGCAGCTTTAAGCAAAGCTATGTTGACTTACCGGTACAAAACAGAAAATATATGAAACACAGGGCTTTTCTGCAGTAGTTATCCATTTACATAGAACTGATCACATTAGGCTTTCTAAAAAACACGAAAACCGGGAAATCCTGATTTTTTCATCTAAAAGATTAATTATAATATTAGGGGTTGGTTATCTGTAAGCATTATTCGCGCCCATGTTTGATAGCAATTTGTAAAAATGCAAGTCTATCCAGGTGTATCGAAAACTGTTATTTATGCTTTTTTTGACACTTTCTTCCTGTTTAAAATTCATTTACTTTGCAAAATCATGTTTAAATACCCGCTATTTTATCTTAAATCAGTAAACAGTGAGGCCAAAGAAGTATCTTAGGTTGTACGAGCTTCAGCTTAACTATGGTTCATGTAAAAGGAGATTTAAAAGCTTTTGTAATACAATCTTTAGAATGATTTCGATTCAGTAGGATTCGTGGAAAATACCCCTAGCTTTAAGCTAACCAGATGTAATTTTAGAAAGTGCGTGATACGTGATTTTAAAAGCGTACTACTACCAAGAAAAGTTACTGCTTTTCAAGCCCACTGCTATGTTTCGGTGGAAAAAACAAATTTATGGGAAATTCCGCTTCCGGGTTATCGATAAACCATTTTAAGACGATATCTTTTTTGGTTGTTTACAATTCTCAGAATCTTTACAAGTGAACTTCCAAATGCAAATGCTAAGATTGATTGAAGTCCTTGGACGGTATTTTGCTAGCAAACGACTTAACAATCATTATTAGCACAATATATACATTTATTTAAAAAAATATCCATGGCAAAACAAAAACAAAAAAAATTCGGCCAAGAAGGGCTTTACAAGAAGGAATTTCACAAGTGTTCTGACAGATGTAACAAAAATAAAGATCAGGGAAGAATACTGAGGCTGTAGATAAAATAAAATTTTAATTGCCAAAAAGGGCAAACGTATTGCATAACAAGAAATCACAAATTATTTACAGCCCTCTCCTGGCATGGTGCGACAGCACACATTATGTATAAAGATGCATATTGAAATTTTAGAAAACATAAAAGAAACATTTTAATACATACTGGTGGTTAATAAAAAGATCCGAAATTGTACCAACGTAAGTTCCGCGGATTGCCATTTCAAAAATACGTATTTTCAGTGCAAATAAAAATAAAAAAATGGAAAGCAAAAATCAAAACAAAAGGACAGGTAAGAAGACAGATGACATTAAGTTCCCAAAAATAAGTACCAACCGACAAACCAGAAATTAAAGGGAAAATTCACTAAATTTTGAATAAGACCTTAATTTACTCTAAGTTACATTGTGAAAATGTTGACCAGGTTTTAAGTAAAATTTCGCACGGGTTAGGAGAAAAACGATATTTTTTATTTATTTCTACTAGAAATTTAAGCTGAGTGACGTCACCTGGCTAGATCTCGGTCATTTTAAAAAACAATCAAACCACTGTTTTTATCGTTATTTAAAGCGTTCGAGTGAGATCTTTAAATAACTAATTACTGCAGAAAAACAAGGACAAGCGTGTTACCCTTTGTTTAAATCTTATTGTATCTTTAAACATAACTTCTTCGTAGAATAACTAAATTCAAAATTTACTGTGAAATAAAATTGGCAGTTGATGTTGCAAAAAGATTCCAGAAAAGATCAAAATAACAAAAAAAAACATTTTCTATTATTATCCTCAAAACAATCTAGGAAGAAATAAATTTGTGCACACACACGCGCGCGTGCTCCTGTGTTCCAGTGTAGAAAAATTAATACCTTTGTAGTGATGTAATCATCAGAGGTTAATTAACAACCAAATAAACATGATCATGTCCCTTGTTAAATTTTACCTGTGTCATGCCCTGAAGGTAAATGTGGCGTGTGCTGCACTAATTACAGGTAGAAAAGGCACACGCCTATCTGTTTTTTAAATCGCTTATAACAATATTCAATATTCAATATTTTATTAAAGTCTCATCTCTCAACAATTATAATACAAATACAAATCAATATTACATAAAATGAGAGCCATTCTATACAGAATTATAAGAGACTATAATGATAAAACAATGATTAGAACAATAAAATACATGCAAAGATAAAATTATTTACAATATAGAACATTTCTACGCATATTTAAAATTAAATAACAGGTTTTAGCACATAAACGTATCATATTGTCATACACGATACAAAAATCTAATTTAAATTACTTCACTGATATTAAATAAATGACGGATACTGGATAAAATTTAAAAGACAGATACAGTTCATTCAGTAGGGCCACATACTGTTAAAAAGTGTCACTGGGATTCTGAAGAGATTATATCCGGTGTTAGAAATGTTTTTATTTCGTACAGAAGTTTGACAAAATATGACAAATTAGCATAGACCCTTTTTGTTTCTGGACTCCTTTTCAGTATAGCTGAGTCCGCTCAAACTTCGGGTTAGTTCTGTCTAGGACAAATATGATCAATATATTAGTCCCAGCTTCTGTATAAAAAAAATTACGCTAAGAGGTTGATTCTCTTAATGTCTTCAACATTTTACGATACAAGTTTTAATTTAAAATGCTTATGTGTCATGGGTTCAAGTTGTCTGAAAAAAATATATACTTATAATGCCAAAATCGTGTATACAGACAGTTGTGGTATACTGTAAACCACAGAGATTAGCCTGTGTTCAGTATACATAAGTTAGTATTTGTACGTTAATATGCAGTTTTAAGACACTTTTTATTCGGTACTTCATAGTTCATATACTTTGAAGTCTTATTTCAATGCTATATTCATGAGTTTTATGTGATTCGAGCACAATACCAAGACACTGAGCATGCAGAGTTGATGAAATTAACTTTTATATTTTTGATTGTTTTATTACTGAAATTGACTCTATCTATGATTTTATACATCTGTGGGTACCACGGTACTGTGCACGAAAATACGATAAATAAAATGCCCCTATACCAGATTTGGTTTGCAGGTTTTTTTTTTTTAATAATTTGCACCAATTTTATTTTCTGCACAAAGCGAACCGTCTCCTGCATGACATAAAAATGTAGATCCAATGTAAATACAACTGCAATCAGTTTCTAGAAAAAAAGATAGAAGTTTCTACCCTGAGTTGTATAACTAATAAGTCTAAGGTATGAGTCTCATACAAATTCAATGCATAAGGTGTTTGCGTGCGGAGTTGATTGTGTACCAGCAGGTGGTATCAACTGGGATCGTCATTATACGGGTAGAAGTGGTCGGATTGGTCTGACACCTGTCATCTCAATAAACAGTTAATACACAATATGGTGTATACACGCCTGCATAGCTATGAATACTTCTTGTATATAAATCCTAATTTTACAATGTTTTCTGTTAATTTGTGAACACGGGAACTTCTTAAAAGTTCTGGATATATTATCAATTTAATGATATATTTAAAAGAAATAGCTGCAAATTTTCAGTTGAACTTCTTTGTTGAATAAATTACAAATCGTTGAATTTTGTGAAAGAAATTACTTTGTATTTGGACAGATCAGAGTTTTGTACTTGCGGTTTTTTCACGGGCTTATCGAGGTTTGGTATTTTGTGGTCTTTAGGTATCACGTAACTTTTTAAGTTGACAAGACGACAATATGGCGGTTGATGCATCGGGATCTGCTCACAATTTATTCAGTCTTGTGTAGTTATCCAAGACAATTGAACAGTATTACATATATTTAATTGCTAACTAAGATATGATGAATAAAATATTGAATTTTTATTTTTTTGCGAATTTTCCCTGTAATGACGAGATCCAAATTTTTGACAAAATTTTTAACTATTCCCTGTGATACTAGCCAAGAAATGTGGCATATAGTTAAAATTCAAAATTAGGGACCGACCATTTAACCTGAAGGGGGGGGGGTATGGTTTTTTTTTCTGGACAGAAAATTTTTTTCGCGCTTCGCGGAACAATTTATTTATTTTTTGCACGTGTATCAGCAATATATTTTTTTCCATAATTAACATTATTTTTTTGGCAGAAAGCCTCCTTCAGAATTTTTTTTTCATCATTTTGGCAGCCAAAATATTTTTTTCACTTAAAATCAGATCCAAAATATTTTTTTTAGAAAAAAACCATAGCCCCCTCCCCCCTTCAAGTTAAATGGTCGGTCCCTTATAGACAAGCAAAGTTTTTGCTCGACAAAAAAACCCAAAACACGATGCAACTCATCATTTAAAGATTCTCACTGATACAAGACATGCAATCCCTGTTAAGACCAGACAAAGTGAATATATAGGACACACGCATTTGATGGAAAATGTTATAATAAAAAGTACAGTTTTAAGTCACCAACCCCTCAGTGACATGAGCCCAATGAAGCAAAACACATTAATATCCAACATGAACAGCTAGGATGGA
>MJUU01015093.1:29211-84272 GCA_002080025.1 Modiolus philippinarum | reverse complement strand
AATGAAGAAAATCTGCTTTTTCTTATATATTGTAGATTAAATTTCAGCAAGTTGAAGTATTGCCGATATCGATATAATATCGAGTGAAGAAAATCTGATTTTTCTTATATATTTTAGGTTAAATTACAGATAGTTGGAATATCGCGACAATCGATCTAATATCGAATGAAGAAAATCTGCCTTTTCTTATATATATAAGGTTAAATTACAAAAAGTTGGAGTATTGCGGGCATCGATATAATATAGAATGAATAAATCTGCCTTTTCTTATATATTTTAGGTTAAATTACAGCAAGTTGAAGTATTGAGGGCATTGATATAATATTAAATGAAGAAAATTTGTTTTTTCTTATATATTTTAGGTTAAATTATAGCAAGTTGAAGTATTGCGGGCATCGATATAATATCGCTTGAAGAAAATCTGCCTTTTCTTATATATTTAAGGTTAAATTACGGAAAGTCGGAGTATTGCCGGGATCGATATAATATCGAATGAAGAAATTTGCTTTTTCTTTTATATTTTAGGTTAAATTACAGCTAGTTGAAGTTTTGCGGGCATCGATATAACATCGAATGATGAAGAAAATCTGCCTTTTCTTATATATTTTAGGTTAAATTACAGCAAGTTGAAGTATTGCAGGCATTGATATAATATTAAATGAAGAAAATTTGTTTTTTCTGATATATTTTAGGTTAAATTATAGCAAGTTGAAGTATTGCGGGCATCGATATAATATCACATGAAGAAAATCTGCCTTTTCTTATATATTTAAGGTTAAATTACAGAAAGTTGGAGTATTGCGGGCATCGATATAATATTGAATGAAGAAATTTGCTTTTACTTATATATTTTAGGTTAAATTACAGCAAGTTGAAGTATTGCAGGCATCGATATGATATTGAATGAAGAAAATCTGCCTTTTCTTATATATTTGAGGTTTAATGACAGCAAGTTGAAGTATTGCCGACATTGATATAATATTAAATGAAGAAAATCTGCTTTTTCTTATATATTGTAGATTAAATTTCAGCAAGTTGAAGTATTGCCGATATCGATATAATATCGAGTGCAGAAAATCTGTCTTTTCTTATATATTTTAGGTTAAATTACAGATAGTTGGAATATCGCGACAATCGATATACATGTAATATCGAATGAAAAAAAATCTGCATTTTCTTATATATATAAGGTTAAATTACAAAAAGTTGGAGTATTGCGGGCATCGATATAATATAGAATGAATAAATCTGCCTTTTCTTATATATTTTAGGTTAAATTACAGCAAGTTGAAGTATTGAGGGCATTGATATAATATTAGATGAAGAAAATCTGTTTTTTCTTATATATTTTTGGATACATTATAGCAAGTTGAAGTATTGCGGTCATCGATATAATATCGCATGAAGAAAATCTGCCTTTTCTTATATATTTAAGGTTAAATTACAGAAAGTTGGAGTATTGCAGGCATAGATATAATATTGAATGAAGAAAATCTGTCTTTCCTTATATATTTAGGGTTAAATTACAGCAAGTTGAAGTATTGCGGGCATCGATCTAATATCGAATGAAGAAAATCTGCTTTTTCTTATATATTATAGGTTAAATTACAGAAAGTTGAAGTACTGCGGGCAACGATATAGTATCGAATGAAGAAATTGGCTTTTTTTATATATTTTAGGTTAAATTACAGCAAGTTGAAGTATTGCAGGAATCGATATAATATTGAATGAAGAAAATCTGCCTTTCCTTATATATTTTAGGTTAATTAACAGCAAGTTGAAGTATTGCGGACTTCAATATAATATCGAATGAAGAAAATCTGCTTTTTGTTATATATTTTAGGTTAAATTACAGACCGTTGGAATATCCCGACAATCGATGTAATATCGAATGAAGAAAATCTGCTTTTTCTTATATATTTTAGGTTAAATAGGATTGCGGGCATCGATATAATATCTAATGAAGAAAATGTGGTTTTTATTATATATTTTAGGTTAAATTACAACAAGTTTCAGTATTAATGGTGCATCATCTTAACGTGAAAATGAAGTATGCACCTCTTCTGATATTTGATGTTTGTGGCTGTTTGTAGAATATTTATTTACTACAGGACTGATTTTTATTCAGTTTTATTTATTTATTTATTTATGTAATTGTTTATTTCACAAAATGACGGAAATTTACAGTATTACAATTTTCGAATACATAAAAGTGACTCTTTTCTGATAGTTCTAATATGGTTACGGGAAGAAGAAAATTGCACTCAACGTGTGAAAAATTTGTGCGTTCGTCGTGTGAATCGTGTGCGTGTGGTAGGGGATGTGCGGCGATCCATCGCTGTATTAATTTTTGAGTATTTACAGTTCTTGCATTGTTATAGAGCTATACGACTAATCAGAGCAGTCAGGATTCTATGACAGGTTAGAGCGGTCAGGGCTCTATGACTGGTCAGAGCAGTCAGGATTCTATGACAGGTTAGGGCGGCCTGGGCTCTATGACTACATGGTCAGAACAGTCAGGGCTCTATGACTGGTCAGAGCAGTCAGGATTCTATGACTGCTCCAAGTTAACTTCAAGTTAACTTAGGACTGTTCTCATGACTGCTCCCCAAGTTAACTTGGACGAGAGGTTATGTCTGCACCCTACTGTAAGTTGTCGAAATGCGCATATGCAGAACCTAAATTCACAGAAACCTCGGTATTTCCTTGATTGCTCCGATATGTTTATCGAATACAGGAGTTTGTCTTTTATTGCAGTGTGGAGTTGGTAAAACAATTCCCCGTGGTAGAGATGTATGCTCTTTATTTTTCTTAGATATGGTGTACTTGTACATGAGATAATATCTCATGTGTACACTTTGTTCAATTAATATAATCTAAATTTATGTAAATTCTAAAACCGAAGGATTAACTCCCTCCATCGCAGTTTTGTTCTTAGCTATATTTGATATTGCTGATTATTCGGATTCGTTTGGTTTGATGCATTTTAAACATTTTTTTGAAAGTAAGGATTTCCTTTGTTTGGGTTCTAGTGCTGCTGATGAGGAATTAGTTTCCGAAATGGCCATACAGCTCAATAACATTATTGCAGTTGCAGTTAACATATGTGTTATGGTCTCATGTTCATTTACTCCATATCCTTTAAAATATTCATTTTTTTCGTTGAATACAAATTTACAAGGGTGACAATTTTTGTGTACTACTATCCGGCCTGCAGAAAAAAAGATGTGTAAACGATGAATTATACTTTGAGATTGTTTTTTATTTACAGTAAAACAGCATTGTGTATGAACAGTCGCGGGTTAAAATATACATAAATAACAATAAGAGTTAACAAATCAGACAAGGGATTGCAGACATCATTTTTTTTTGCACGTGATGAGGGTCGATGTGAAAAAGCCTCCTACGAAAGGGCGAGATAAGCTGACTTAACTAACCTCAAATCACGAGATTTCTCTATCCTATAGGCGAGAAATGTTTATATTGACTATTATCCATAAATTTGAATTAATATAGGTTGTCAAATTTGGAAAATTAAAAACTCAGTGAATGGAAAGATAGCATAATTGCAATAAATTTTTACGGGGTATAGGATGAAGCTTTACTTAACAAAATCATTGTATTCCTACCATTAATTTGGGAATGGACTACCCAAATATTTGGTTAATAGAGAAAAGTAGTCATGTTTTCGTATCACCTGCACAAAAAGATATGATCAAGACACAATGGTTTCTACAAGCAGTTTTGTTAGAAAAAGAAAATTAAATAGAAAAAGAAAACATTTAGTTTTATACTTTTTTTTATTATATATGTGTAAACAACAATAAAAGCGTTGTCCCATTGCTTAGATTTACCGTGTATTTGTAGAAACGTTGTCTCATGTGCAGTTACTCAATATCCTTTCATTATTTAAAGTTTCATCATCTATTGTCGCGTTTTTCAAAAGACAATCGGGATTCCCATGGGAACTAACTGCGCGCCGCTTTTAGCTGATCTCTTTCTTTTCTCGTATGAGTCCAAGTTTTTACACGGGCTAACTCCGAAAAAGTCCTTTAATTTCAGCTTCCGCTACATAGATGATGTACCGAGAGTTTCTCTTAATAATCCAAAATTCAAGGAATATTTACACCAGATCTATCCCAACGAGCTTGAAATTAAAGAGACTACAGACACACCTACTTCAGCTTCGTACAAATGTACTTAGATCTGTTTATATAGATTGATGAAGATGGACGTTTGAAATCTAAGCTCTATGACAAACGTGATGATTTTAACTTTCCAATTGTGAATTTTCCTTTCCTGAGCAGCAATATACCTACCTCTCCAGTACATTTCACAGTTGATTCGTTACTGTCGCGCATGTAGTTTATACAGTGATTTTTTAAAAAGAGCAAAACACTGTCACAAAAGTTGCTTAGTCAGGGATTTGTTCAGTCTTTGTTGCTTTCACCCCTACAGAAATTTAATGGCCGTCACCATGATATCATTGACAGATATGACGTGTCTGCGTTCCAAATGAAAACGGACATTGTCAGCTAGATTTTGACTCAACCCTGGATTGACTCACTGATGGTGTGACGAGTGCCGCTAGCGAAGCAGGACATGCTTAACCTTCCGGAGCACCTGATGCCACTCCCGGTTTTCATGGGAGTTCACACTATGAGTGCCTTAGTTTAATTTCGTCTTTTTATTTCCGTGCATTGTACCTGTCTCACGTCCTTTTTGTCTGTTGCCGTTTTTGCCATGTCTTAGGATTTCGATTTTTGTGGTCTTCGCTTCCCTTGTTCCTTCGGTATTATACTGCCGTTGTTTTAAGTAAGTGAGAACTGAACCGTCAGTATAAAACGAACTAGAAGTGGTGCCATCAGAAATGATGGTCATCCCCGCACTGCCCTGTTTGACACAGAAAATATGTTGTATATACACTAGGCGTAATTGTTCTCAATATTTTGGAATTCAATATCAATAGGCAATATTTTTACTAAAAAGATTACCAGGATATATGGTTAGTTGGTAGAATTGGAATCATATATGAAAACAAATTGCTTATGATGTTTGTCTTAATCAAAACAAATTCGAAAAGTATGGTTAATAGGTAGAATAAAAAGAAATAAGTGGTCATTTAGACTCTCAGAGAGTTGACCAAAAATGAAATGAAATATTTTGGAAATCAAATTGGTAAAAATGTTTGTCCTAATTGAAGCAAATTCTAAATGGTTGCTAGGTAGAATTTAAAAAAAATAAGTGGTGTTTGATACTTTCAGAATATTTACCAAAATTGGAATCATATCTCAGAATTCTAATTATTCAGAACTTTATTTTTTTCAAAAAACACTTCCCAAAAATATGAGATTATATGCTAAAAGTTGAAAAATATGATTCTTTGACATTTTTAGGAAATTTACAAAAGTTGGAACCGGACTTAAAATTCTGAAAGCTTTTTGCGCATCTTCATTCTAAATGCAATAATTATATTATAACAAAATTAAATTCAAAAATCCAAAAATGTAGGAGGAGTTCCACTCACAAGCTCACATGTGTCAAAAAAGACTGTTTGCACAAAGACCAATATCAAAATTCCGAAAGATTATTTTGCATCTGCAGCATATATGCAACAATTCTGTAATTAAATTAAAACACTAAATCCAATGATGTATGAACAGTTCCACTGACAAACTCACATGTGTTAAACTTCGGTATTTAGTTATTTTTTAAAATAGACATCTTGGGCCTCTTGTTTGCATCAAGACCAATATAAAAAAAAACCCGAAAACTTATTGCGCATATGCAGCATATATGCAAAAACCATAACAAAATTTACACACTAAATCCAATAATAAGCAAGGAGTTCCACTGACAAGGTCCATCTAATGAATAGACGGACAGACCGACGAACGGGACCAAAACAATATTCCACATTTTCTTCAGAAAAGTGCGGGGCTAACGTTTCAAGGACAATGACAACATCGGAAAAATAAAGAAACTAACACGTAACATGAGCACGGCACATAAAAGAAAAATGAAGACACGTACATATACAAATATGAACAACATGGATCCAATAAAAACTATGGGTGAGATCTGGTGCACCGGAAGAACAAACATCTCCAGCTTCTTACGAGATACCCGTCGTGTTAAACATGTCAAATCCGGTAGTAAAGTAAAATCCGGTAAGTGAAAAACAAACTTTAGCGGTAAAGAGAGAAAGATCTGTTGTCATCTGGGAAACAGATATGCTATAGCGGTCCACAAGATCGTGATGTCGACTGTAATACTCTTTTAGTGATAACTTCAAGTCATGGCAAACATACCTTTGCTTAAGTAGCTTATTTGTAAGCAACCGAGCTCTATCAAGGTAGTCACTCAAATCTTCTATTATCGCTATCTCCTGAATTTTGTGTAGTATTGTCTAAAGTCACATATTCTTGAAAATGTTAAAAACAGTCACAAAAATGCATGAAACCTCTTTGAGCTAGCCGGCAGATAGCAGCAAAAATTCCTTGATCCATCTTTGTGTCGCCAGCACCTAGTGCAGGATCGACAATTAGGAACCAATATACGTCGTGTCTGTCTGTCTGTCTGTATGACTCCCAACATTTTAAGTTACGTATTATCCGCAACTAACCCTGAACCGCTTTATACATTTCAACCAAACTTGCAAGAATGCTTTAGTATATATTGTAGATGTACAACATGCGTTTAGTTTTTCTGAATTGTTGTTTTTCGAGATTTTCAAGCGATCTTTTGACTATCATTTAAGCCTACTGCAGTCTGTAGGGTATGTCTGTACTATTCAAAACGCCTCCTAAATCCCTTGGTTCTTTTCAGCAAAATTTGCAGCAATGCTTTAATATGTATTTCAAATGTGCACTATGCATTTTGTTTTTATTTCTTATTGCTTTTTTTAAAGATTTACTAGCTTTATTTGGACTTTGTCATTTTAGCTTACGGAATTCTATAGGGCATATGCCTCTATTATCCACAACTCAGCCACAATTACCTAGCGTACTTTTCAATAAAACTTGCAGGAATACTTCAGTTTATATTATAGATGTGCACCATGCATTTTTTTGTTTTTCTTTATTGTTATCTACCAGATTTTCGAGCTATCTTTGGACTTCGTCATTTTAGCTTACATGAGTCTTTAGAGTATGTCTATATTATTTAGTATCCACAACACTGTCGAAATCCCTGGGTACTTTTCACCTAAGTTTGCAGAAATGCTTCATTATATATTGAAGATGTGAATCAAACATTTTGCTTTTATTTATTATTGTTTTTTTTTTTTTTTTAGATTTTCTTGCTATACTTTTCATATTGGCATTTTGAAGTCTATAGGAATGTCTCTATTATCCATACCTCCTCTTTAACCCGTTGTTACTTTTCAATCAAATTTACAGGAATGTTTCAGAAGTTATTGTACGTGTGCAACATATATCTATATTTTTCTTTATTGATTTTTTTTATTCCCGCACTTTTCTGAAGAAAATGCGGGGATGTTGTTTTGGTCCCATCCGTCCGTTCGTCTGTCTGTCTGTCCGTCTGTCTGTCCGTTAGATGGACCTTGTCAGTGGAACTCCTCCTACATTTTTGGATTTAGCGTTTTAATATTTTTAGAGAATTGTTGCATGTATGCTGCAGATGCGCAATAAGCTTTCGGATTTTTTATATTGGTATTGGTGCAAAGAAGAGGCCCAAAGATAACAGTTATATATATGTGAATTGTCAGAGGAACTAACCCCACATTTTTGGATTTCCTGTTTTAATTTTGTTATAGAATCGTTGGGTATATACTTCAGTTGCGCAATAAGCTTTCGGAATTTTTATATTGGTCTTGTTACAAACAAGAGGCCCCAAGATGTCTATTATATATATGCGGACTTGTCAATGGAACTCCTCCTACATTTTTGGATTTAGTGTTTTAAATCTGTTATAGAATTGTTGCATATATGCTGCAGATGCGCAATATTAAGGTTTCGGATTTTTGATATTGGTCTTAATGCAAACAAGAGGACCAAGATATCTAATACATATATTTGAGCTTGTCAATAGAATTTTTGGATTTACGGATTTAATGCTGTTATAGAATTGTTGCATATAGTCTGATGATGTTCAATGAGCTTTCGGAATTTTGATTCCGGTTCAAACTTTGGTAATTTTCCTGAAAATTTCAAAGACTCATATTTTTTAATTTTAAGCATACAATCTCATAATTTTGGGAAGTGCTTGGAAAATAATAAAGTATTAGTTAGAATTCTAAAATGTGATTCCAATTATGGTAAATATCCTTAAACTCTCAAAGACCACTTATTTTGAAATCCTGCCAAGCAACGATACGTTAGAGTTTGCTTTAATTAGGACATTTTTACCAGATTGATTTCCAAAATATCTGATTCATTTTTGGTTAACTTCCTGATAATCTCTAAGACCACTTATTTTTGGAATGTCTCCCCAGCAACCATACTAAGTAAGTCTTCTTTTTATTCCTTATCAGTGGAAATATTGACTGGATAATTTGATTTCCAAAATGTTGAGAAAAATGTGCTTAGGGTCTGTAACAACTGTTTTCCGTGTTAAACAGGGCTGTGCGGTGATGGCCATTATTTCTGATGGCGCCACTTCTAGTTATTTTTTCAGTTATCATTGGACCTTGCCATATTTGCAACCCAGATTCTTAAGGGTATGCCACCATTATCCACAACTACCCCTAAACAGCTTGTACTTTTCAACCAAACTTGCAGGATGCCTAAGTATATATTGCAGATGTGCACAATTTATTTTGCTTTCTGTTATTTGTTTTCAGATTTACGTGTTATCTTTGAACTATTCGAGTCCATTATCCACAACTTCTCCTTAACGGCTTTATATTTTTCAGCCAGATTTGCATTAAGGTAGATAGACAGTAATATTCATATCCATGTGATTTTGTTCTAAGTCGGCACAATTGAAGAGCCAATCCTACTTACTCGAAATCTGTAATAAAAAGTATGGGTCACCATGCTTACTTTTTCCAGAATTGAGATCAAAATTTGCTGATTTTTAGCAAATTTTTCACCTTAATTTACATAGAATGCTCGGGGAAAATATGGAAAGACAATATTTAGCTTTATAGTATGAACTTTCAATCCATGAAAATTAGATGCATTTTTGTTAACAGATAGTTTATGATGTAATTTATTGGTTACAATTATAAAATATATATATCACCATGCTTTTAACGGAGATATTTTATAAAGTGTCCGGAATAAACATTATTTACGGGAAAAGGGAGTTAATTCGCTGCAAACCAAACGAAATATGACGTTTTGAACATCTGTCATTAAACGTTAAATTATGCTATACTGTTCACCTGTTTTTGAATCATAAGAAGCATAGGAGTCAAAATATTTAGAAAGCCATATTCCAAAATAGTCTTAAACAGTACTCATTATCAAGAATAGTGCAATTTGAAGCCATATGCAGTACCAAGGAGACTCAATGAATGCAATACACGAATTAATACTCAATATTTTAAGGAGATTTGAACTTTGATAAAAAAAAATAATCAATTACTATAACAAGCCCATCAGATACAACTGACTGCGTGGTTAGGGAATACCCTCGAAAACCTCTTGTATGCCAAATAGTGGTATCGACCCAGTGGTTTTCAAAATAGAAAAAAATAATAATTCTAATGCAACATTTATAAAACGGAAGTTTTGATTGGTAAAAACTGATCGTCAGTTCCACCATCTATACGCCCGGGACAAAATAGGTTCCCTGTTTGGTCTGGTTCCACTAATAGTTACAAATACACAAGTTAAAAATAGAACATGAAATCGTTTATTTGCATTAGAATCGGAATAACAGTATATTATTTGAATACCCGAGGGCGTCAATCTTGATTTGACGGTCAAAATATCAGTTTACAGGAGACGCGTATTTTTACTGTCAAATCTAGGATTGACGCCCTCGGGTATTCAAATAATGTACTGTTATTGCTTACATAAGTAGCATTATAATCGATAAATTTTATTTTACTGTACACGTTTCAAGGAGTAAACTCCCATCAGCAACATAAGAATCACTATGCTGTCTTTCATAATAATGCGTTCAACTTCGCCCAAGATTGAATCAAATATTGCAAATACAGCTTTCATAAATGTTTTTATTGTGGGAAGTTGTGTCATAGAGTGTATTGTATAGTAAAAGCCGTTTTTATCAGAATTATCCAAAGAAAACGTTTGTAAGCTCTTCATGCAGGGAACAGCAAATTGCTTTTAAACCTTTCTTTTTTTCGTTACATATGGGGTGTCAGGTAAGTAATAACCGAACCGTCAGTTCAAAATGAACAATCCAGAGACAATGAATACATTGTAAAATTTTGAGAGATCAGTATCGAAGTTTCCACATCGTTTCGAATTAATGAAGGGAAGATAACAGGAAACACTTACAATGGTTGAACATTACAAGCACATGCCACAATCCACCAGGGAACAATAAAAACAATAAAATGACAAAAGACAAACATAGACAACGATAGGAACTCGGGATAGCCGGACTTGGTACCTGCATTAGCAACAGTCAGCAGTAGGATTAAACCGCTTTATGGGTACCCAAACCCTCCTTTCTATCCTGTTTCCCTGTGGTATAATAAAGATACAAATAATACCCAATACAGGTAGACCACTAACTCCAAGACCACAATCTTGAATAGGAAAGAATAAGACAGAACGTAATTTAGAAAGATGGGTCAAGGAGTGATCGCAGCTGGAATTGTTATCAGTGTTTGACATTTTATTAACATTTCCGTAAAAACGAGGCTGAGAACTACGTTTTTATCTGTTTTCAAGGTTTTCTTGTCATAAGTGGTCAATACCTATTTATGCAGTAGAATATCGATTCTGAGTGAGCTATACCAGTATACCATCAACAGATTTTAAACACTATTTTACCGGGAACGCAAATTATTGAAACTGAAATTACTGTTTATTTTCATTATATTTTCTCTGTCAAGTCTCGTTTTAAAAACTAATCTGCAATGGGACTACCAACATTGCAAGAATATTCCATATTATCCTGATTGCTGATAGCAACGGTTACTGCTAAATAGTACCACTAAAATGAAGAGTGATAAGCGGCACGCGACTCTTGACCACTCTGTTCGGTAATTTTGTTACAACCCCTTCTACCGTCGATCTTTAACTATGCTAATATGAAAAACGTTGCAAAACGATACTTTTTTTATTAACTTCGTTTCGATGTACTATATTAATTGCATTTCAGCATTTCTTTAGGTTTTATTTTGGTTGACCTTACTTCCTGTGATAGCCTGGCATCAGACAACAAGTGATGAATTGCTTGCTTACTCGATTCTAATGTTTCTATAACGAGAGACGATTAATCAAGAGGGGTTATGAAATCCCATATTAAACTAACCCAATATGATCTTATATTGGGCAATACGGAAAAAATTCATATTGGCATACCTTAAGTTATATTAGCATGCTTTGTCATTCGTATCGAATTATCAGCTTTAAACATATTCAGTCAAAATCACACAATTTATTTATTAATGATGTATGATATACCTAGTAGTACAAACTTAGTATCAATAAAATGAATCTTTTTAAGGCGGAATTCCTCTCTGAGAATAATCCGATCTGATGAGCTAGTGCTACTTCTGGAAAAAAGTTTAGAAGCATGAAAAGTCCTTTTATCAGTACACATGTACAGTAGGGTGCAGACATATCCTCTCGCCAAGTTAACTTGAACCAGTCATAAAAGCCCTTCTATGTTAACCATTTAACCATTTAACTTGAAGGGGGAGGGGCTATGGTTTTTTTTTTCAAAAAAAAAAAATAATCTGGAGCCGATTTTATGTGAAAAAAATATTTTGGCTGCCAAAATGATGAAAAAAAAATTCNGGAATTTCAGATTCTCGAAAATCAAAATGGCGTCCAGTTTCGTCCTGATAAAACGGGGCGGGGTTTAATTTTTCTGTTTCCTTGTGGAAGTTGAAAAGTATTATAAACATTTACTATAGGTAGTATTGGGAACAAGTTTGTAGGGGGTGATGGGATTATTATTGCAATATCGCTTAGCCAGATTTATAAATATAGATATGATAAAAAGAATAAGAACAGTAATGAATAAATTTAAAACATAAATATGAGGTATTGTGCAATAATCAATAATATACAAATACTATAAAAGACTTTTCAATTGTGTTAAACAAAGCGCGATTGTAGTTTGTGGAGATAAGAGATAGAATTGAGTTTTTTGCGAAAGAATAAAGAGCTACCGGTGCCGCAAAAGGTTTATTATTGTATCAATCACATTAAATTAAGTAAGTACTAACTAGATGCATATTTATTTATTGTCAACATGTTATGGTCATAGCATGCTGCGCTAGAAAAAACCCTCAGTTACATTGGTTGTAAGGATTGTCTGTGAAACCTGATACCATAGTTGAAGTATTAAATGCTCAGAATTGCTAGAAAGCATTTACACAAATGCACTGCTTCGATACATGTATACATTTTAGTTAATAAAGTAGGTCTCTGTTGCGGGATAAAAGATTAAAAAAGCAGCACCCTAGGGGAATGCAAAAAAAAAGCACGAAACTACTTTGAGATGCTGTTGGCAAAAAATGAGAGGTTTGATCGAATCATTTACTGTTTTATCACATGTGCAGACTAATAGAAGAAATTACAAAGAAGTACCGAGAAAAGCTTACTTCAAGTATTATTTTGAGTAAACAACAACGGCAGTAGAATACCGAAGGAACAAAGGATTGAAATTTACAAACATCGAAGTCAAAAGGCATGGCCAAAACGAGAACGCTGAAAACAATGACGCCAGACACAAAACAACGACGATAGACAGACAGAAAGCACAGAAACAGAAATCACAACATTCAAAACAAAGGACTCACAGTGTGAACTCCGGTGAAACTGAGAGTGACATCAGCTGCTCCGGAAGGGTAAGCATGTCCTGTTCTGTTAACAGCACCCGTCACACGGTGAGTGAGGCATATACATCTTTGAAAAATCTGTTAGGTGGCTGATTGGTTAATGTCTTTTACAAACCCTGAGACAAAACCAATTAAAAATTATGGTACGTGTTACTTCTCTAACCCTCAAACAGTACCAAGTTAAATTTTGAAAAGCTTTTGTAATCATCCAGTATTGAAACATAGACAAGGACAGATCGGTACCACAAACATGACTAACGAAGACAAAAATAAAATATAACAAGACAACACAAAAAACTAAAGCACTCACAGTGTGAACTCCCATAAAACCGAGCGCGACACCAGGTGGTCCGGAAGGGGTAAGCATGTCCTGCTCTGTTAACAGCACCCGTCACACTGTGAGTGGGTCAATCCAGGAAAATGTCAAAGTCGGTAGTCAAATCCGGAAAGACGTGAATCTAGCTGAAAATGTCCGCTTTCATTTGGGATACAGACACGCCATATCTTTCGATGATGTTATGGTGACGGCCATAGAATTTCTTGGGGGATGAAATAAACATAGGTTGAACAATAAATGATGTATGATATACCCAGTAGTACGAACTTCCTATCAATAAAATGAATCTTTTTAATAATCCCATCTGATGAGCTAGTGCTACTTCTGGAAAAAAGTTTAGAAGCATGAAAAGTCCTTTTATCAGTACACATGTACAGTAGGGTGCAGACATATCCTCTCGCCAAGTTAACTTGAACCAGTCATAAAAGCCCTTCTATGTTAACTTAGGGACCGACCATTTAACTTGAAAAGAGGGGGGGGGGCTATGGTTTTTTTCTAAAAAAAATAATCTGGAGCCGATTTTATGTGAAAAAAATATTTTGGCTGCCAAAATGATAAAAAAAATTTCTGACGGAGGCTTTCTCGTGAAAAAAACCATAACCCCCCTTCAGGTTAAATGGTCGGTCCCTTAGGACCGTTTTCAAGTTAACTTAGACCAGTCATAGAGCAGTCATAAAAGCTACTCCAAGTGAACTTTAGAACTGTTCTAGAGCGCTGACTACTCTAACCTGTTCTGGTCATAGAATCCTGACCGCTTTGACCTGTTCTGGTCGTAGAGCCCTGACCGCTGTAACCAGTCATAGAATCCTGACTGCTCTGACCTGTCATAGAGCCCTGACTGCTTAGATACAATAACGTAACCCTCAGTCCATTACGTTCCCGTGAGGAACATAGTGGACTGGGGGTTACGTTATCGTATCTACTGACTGCTTTAATGTTACAACGTTCAGCATTCCCAAATTAGCGCTCATCGTGTGCACTCGTCGTGTAAAGCGTGTGCGTGTATCGTTCTGCTTAGAAAAAAATTATTTATTTTCGAACAAATAAATTATTTATTTCCACGACAAGTAGGATAAATACAGATTAATACATGGGCATTTTCATATTGGCCTAGTAATCATCCCGAGACGAAGTCGAGGGACAATATGGGTCGAGGGATGATAATCAGGTCAATATGGAAATACACATGTATTAAACTTTTTATTACATACTTCCGACGTTTAGAAATGCTAGGCAGATATTGGACCGGAAGTCGTTTATTTTCCCAGGCTAATATGGACCGGAAGTCGTTTATTTTGTCTGAGATGCACGAGGAGCATAAAATAACCTATTACTTTCCTGGGGTGTGAAAATATGGACAGTTTACTTCCGGTCATATTGATCATGCAACAACGCTTTTATTTCTACTAACTACTAGTATGTAATAAAAATATTTATTATATTTATTCTCTGGGACCTGCGACTAATATAAATCGCTGCTGGGACCAAGATTAAATTATTTTTTTACAAAATAGCCCAATTCCCACACCTGAAAATCAACTGGTTGTCCCCTTATTTCTGTTTTTTGAAAAATAATATAGATATTTACAACTGCAACTTTTCAACTTTAAAAAAAATTAACATATGTAGAGTATCACATGCTTTGGGCTATACTGTTCATGAAGAAAATCTGCCTTTTCTTATATATTTTAATAAGGTTAAATTACAGAAAGTTGAGGTATTGCGGGCATCGATATAATATCAGATGAAGAAGATCTTCCTTTTCTTTTATATTTCATGTTAAATTACAACAAGTTGAAGTATTGCGGGCATCGATATAATATCGGATGAAGAAAATCTGCTTTGTATTATAAATTTTAGGTTACATAACAGAAAGCTGAAGTATTGCTGGCATCGATATAATATCGAATGAGGAAAATGTGCCTTTTGTTATATATTTCATGTTAAATTACAGGAAGTTGAAGTATTGCGGGCATCGATATACAGTTGGATGCAGTCATAACCTCTCATCCAAGTTGACTCAAAGTTAACTTAGAAACAATTCTAAGTTAACTTGAAGTTAACTTAGAGCAGACGTAGAAAAGTTCTAGAAACGTTCATAAAAACGGTCATTTTCTAAGTTAACTCAGAACAGTTCTAAAAGCAGTCATAAATTAGAACAGTTCTAAAAGTGGTGACAAAACAGAGCAGTTCTAAAAGTGGTCATACAAACGGTCATTTTCTAAGTTAAGTTAGAACAGTTCTAAAAGCAGTCATACGGAAGACCATGACTGCTTTTAGAACAGGTTATGACCGTTTTTAGAACAGTTCTACTCGATGACTGATTTTAGCAAAAATGCTGATGTCGCAAGTTACTTGTCCTCCATTCATGACAAATATGTCGTCGTTCCTGCCGATAAGACCCCAAATAATATCATTTTTATTTGCAAAAATCATTATATAAATTGTTTTAAGAAAGAACTAGGCATTGATAATTTCAACGGCAATCCAACTTACGCAGCTACTACTCTGTCGAAGGAGGAGATATTACAGAACCATAAATCTTTTTTGCTTTCATTCGGGATTTCCACCAAGGATGAAGACACAGATCTCCCCTCTTTGTACTGGGTACCTAAGTTATATAAATGTCCATACAAAGAACGATACATCTGCCAAATGCTCTACAAAACCTATATCTTAATTGCTAACCTCCATCTTGACAGCTGTTAAAGAGGGCCTTCAAAAATACTGTGATACTTGCTTTTCAAAAAGCGGTGTAAATGAAATGTGGATTTTGAAAAACTCCAAAGATCTACTTGACATCTTAAACTCTATATCATTATCACACTGTAACAGCATTTAAACTTTCGACTTCTCCACACTTTACACTACTATTCCTCATGAACAACTAAAATCTCGGCTGAAAGGTTTAATTCATAGATGTTTCTCACGTAAGAACGGTGAACGAAGATATAGGTACATTGTTGTAGGTAGAGAACATGCCTACTTTGTGAAAAATGACTCCGAATCGGAGAAAAAATATACAGAGGAAGAAGTGATTAAAATGTGAGAGTTTCTGATCGACAATATATTTGTCCAGTTTGGAGGACTTGTTTTTCAACAGACTATCGGAATCATATGGGCACAAACTGTGCGCCTCTCCTAGCTGATCTGTTTCTCCACTCTTATGAAGCTGAATTCAACGAAGGGCTTCTTCAAAATAAAGATAAAAAACTGGGCCAATCCTTCAATTCTAGCTTCCGTTATATAGATGATATTTTGTCACTAAACAACCCTGGCTTCGGTGATTTTCTTCATTTGATCTATCAAAAAGAGCTCGAAACTAAGGATACCACAGACACTTCTATTTCAGCCTCGTTCCTTGACCTTCACCTTGAAATTGACAACAGAGGTAGACTTCAAACTAAGCTGTACGACAAACGCGATGACTTCACCTTTCCAATAGTAAACTTCCCTTTTCTTTGTAGCAACATCCCAACAGCGCCGGCATATGGAGTTTACATCTCTCAGCTCATTCGCTATTCAAGAGCCTGTGTTTGATACAGTGACTTCCTTGATAGAGCCCGGTTGCTCACAAATAGGCTACTTCAACAAGGTGTATGTTACCCAAACTTGATGTCATCCCTCCAGAAGTTTTACGGTCGACATCACCATCTTGTGGACCGCTATGGGATATCTGTTTCCCAGATGACAACAGGTTTCCTCTACCGGATTTGACCTTTATACCGGATTTGACATGTTCAACACGGCGGGTGTCTTATAAGAAGCAGGTGATGCTAACTCTACCGGTGCACCTGATCTCACCCAGGGTTTTTTATTGGGTCCGTGTTATTCATCTTTGGGTGTGTGTGTGTGTGTGTGTGTGTCTTCATTTTTCTTTTCTGTGCCATACCCATGTTGTGTCTCTGTTTTTTTTTGTTTTTTTTTGTTTTTTTTTCTTCTTTTTTTTTGTTTCTGGTGTTGCCATTGTCCTTGGATTGTTCGCTTTAGGATTGACGGTTCGGTTCTCACTTACTTTAGAACAGTTCTACTCTATGACTGCTTTTAGAACAGTTCTTGACAATGACTGCTTTTAGAACACTTTTCTAGAGCAGCATAGAATTGTTCTAGAACAGTTCTTAGTTACCTTAGAGCAGTCATTAGAACAGTTCTAAGTTAATTTTGTGAGAGGTTATGACTGCACCCAACTGTAATATCGAATGAAGAAAATCTGCTTTTTCTTATATAATTTAGGTTACATAACAGAAAGTTGAAGTATTGCGGCCATCGATATAATATCAAATGAAGAAAATCTGCCTTTTCTTATATATTTCATGTTATAAAATTACAGCAAGTTGAAGTAATGCGGGCATCCATATGATATCGAATGAAGAAAATCTGCTTTTTCTTATATATTTTAGGTTAAATAACATAAATTTGAAGTATTGCAGGCATCGATATAATATCGAATTAAGAAAATCTGCCTTTTGTTATATATTTCACGTTTAATTACAGCAAGTTGAAGTATTGTGGCCATCGATATAATATTGAATGAAGAAAATCTGCTTTTTCTTATATATTTTAATTAGGTTAAATTACAGAAAGTTGAAGTATTGCGGGCATCGATATAATATCGGATGAAGAAAATCTGATTTTTCTGATATATTTTAGGTTAAATAACAGAAAGTTGGAGTATTTGGCCATGGATATAATATCGAATGAAGAAAATCTGTCTTTCTTATATATTTCAGGTTAAAAAGCAGCAAGTTGAAGTATTGCGGGCATCGATATAATATCGAATGTAGAAAATATGCTTTTTCTGATATATTTTAGGTTAAATTACAGAAAGTTGGAGTATTTGGCCATTGATATAATATCGAATGAAGAAAATCTGCCTTTTTTTATATATTTCATGCTAAATTACAGCAAGTTGAAGTATTGTGGGCATCAATATAATATTGAATGAAGAAAATCTGCTTTTTCTTATATATTTCATGTTAAATAACAGAAAATTGAAGTATTGCGGACATCGATATAATATAGAATGAAGAAAATCTTCTGCCTTTTCTTATATATTTCAGGTTAAAAAGCAGCAAATTGAGGTATTGTGCATCGATATATATCGAATGAAGAAAATCTGCTTTTTCTTACAGCAAGTTGAAGTATTGCGGGCATGGATATAATATCGAATAAGGATATATGCTTTTTCTCATATATTTTAGGTCAAATAACAGAAAGTTGAACTTAGAAACAATTCTAAGTTAACTTATATATTTTAGGTGACATAACAAAAAGTTGAAGTATTGCGGCCATCGATATAATATCTAAGGAAGAAAATCCGCCTTTTCTTATATATTTCATGTTATAAAAGTACAGCAAGTTGAAGTAATGCGGGCATCCATATAATATCGAATGAAGAAAATCTGCCTTTTCTTATAAATTTTAGGTTCAATAACAGAAAGTTGCAGTATTGCGGACATCGATATAATATCGAATTAAGAAAATCTGCCTCTTGTTATATATTTCATGTTAAATTACAGCAAGTTGAAGTATTGTGGGCATCGATATAATATTGAATGCAGAAAATCTGCTTTTTCTTATATATTTCATGTTAAATAAGAGAAAGTAGAAGTTGTATATTTTAGGTTAAATGAAGTATTGCGACCATCAATATAATATCTAATGAAGAAAATTTGCCTTTCCTTATATATTCCATGTTAAATTACAGCAAGTTGAAGTATTGCGGGCATCGATATAATATCGAATGAAGAAAATTTCCTTTTTCTGATATATTTTAGGTTCAATTACAGAAAATTGAAGTATTGCGGCCATTGATATAATGTCGAATGAAGAAAATCTGCATTTTCTTATATATTTCATGATAAATTACAGCAAGTTGAAGTATTGTGGGCATCGATGTAATATTGAATGAAGAAAATCTGCTTTTTCTTATATATTTCATGTTAAATAACAGAAAGTTGAAGTATTGCGGGTATCGATATAATATCCAATGAAGAAAAATCTGCCTTTTCTTATATATTTCAGGTTACAAAGCAGCAAATTAAAGTATTGTGGGCATTGTTATATATCGAATGAAGAAAATCTGCGTTTTTATATATTTCATGTTAAATTACAGCAAGTTGAAGTATTGTGGGCATCGATATAATATCGAATGAAGAAAATTTGCTTTTTCTGATATATTATAGGTTAAATTACAGAAAATTGAAGTATTGCGGCCATTGATATAATATCGAATGAAGAAAATCTGCCTTTTCTTATATATTTCATGTTAAATTACAGCAAGTTGAAGTATTGTGGGCATCGATGTAATATTGAATGAAGAAAATCTGTTTTTTCTTACATATTTCATGTTAAATAACAGAAAGTTGAAGTATTGTGGGTATCGATATAATATCCAATGACGAAAATCTGCCTTTTCTTATATATTTCAGGTTACAAAGCAGCAAATTAAAGTATTGTGGGCATTGTTATATATCGAATGAAGAAAATCTGCGTTTTTATATATTTCATGTTAAATTACAGCAAGTTGAAGTATTGTGGGCATCGATATAATATCGAATGAAGAAAAACTGCTTTTTCTTATATATTTTAGGTCAAATAACAGAAAGTTGAAGTATTGCGTGCATTGATATCATATCCAATGAAGAAAATCTGGCTTTTCTTATATATTTCAGGTTAAATTACAGGAAGTTGAAGTATTGCGGGCATCGATTTTATATAGAATGAAGAAAATCTGCGTTTTCTTATATATTTTAGGTTAAATTACAGCAAGTTTAAGTATTGCGAGCATAGATATAATATCGAGTGAATAAAATCTGCCTTTTCTTATATTTTAGGTTAAATTACAGCAAGTAGAAGCTTTGCGGGTATCAATATAATATTGATTGATGAAAATCTGCCATTTCTTATATATTTTAGATTAAATTACAGCAAGTTGAAGTATTGCGGGCATCGATATAATATCCAATGAAGAAAATCTACTTTTTCTTATATATTTACGATTAAATTACAGAAAGTTGGAGTAACGCAGCCATCGATATAATATCGAATGAAGAAAAACTGCCTTTTCTTATATATTTTTGGTTAAATCACAGCAAGTTAAAGTATTGCGGGTATCGATATAGTATCGAAGGAAGAAAATCTGCATTTTCTTATATTTTACATTAAATTACAGCAAGTTGGAGTATCGCGGCCATCGATATAATATCGAATAAACAAAAACTTCTTTTTCTTATATATTTCAGGTTAAATTTCAGCAAGTTATATTATTGCGATCATCGATATGATATTGAATGAAGAAAATCTGCCTTTTTTTATATATATTAGATTAAATTACAGCAAGTTGAAGTACGTATTGCGGGCATCGATCGAATATCCAATGAAGAAAATCTGCTTTTTCTTATATATTTTTGGTTAAATCACAGCAAGTTAAAGTATTGCGGGTATCGATATAGTATCGAAGGAAGAAAATCTGCCTTTCCTTATATTTTACATTAAATTACAGCAAGTTGGAGTATCGCGGCCATCGATATAATATCGAATAAACAAAAACTGCTTTTTCTTATATATTTTAGGTTAAATTTCAGCAAGTAAAAGTATTGCGAGCATCGATATAAAATCGAATGAAGAAAATCTGCTTTTTCTGATATATTTTAGGTTAAATTACAGAAAGTTGGAGTATTTGGCCATCGATTTGATATCGAATGAAGAAAATATCTGCTTTTTCTTATATATTTTAGGTTAAATTACAGAAAGTTGAAGTATTAAGGGCATCGATATAATATTTAATTAAGAAAATCTTCTTTTTCTGATATATTTAAGGTTAAATTACAACAAGTTGTAGATTGTGGGTCAGGGACTATACATTAATGTAATGTATTATAATATAATATAGTTCCTGTGTGGGTGCATCATTTTAACGTGAAAATGAAATATGCACCTCTTCTAATATTTGATATTTGTGGCTGTTTGCAGGATATTTTACTTACTACATGACTGATTTTTATTCAGTTTTGTTTATCTATTTATCTAATTGTTTATTCACAAAATGACGAAAATTTACAGTATAACAATTTTCGAGTACATAAAAGTGACTGTTTTCTGATAGTTCTGATATGGTTACGGCAAAATTGAAGAAAATTGCACTCAACGTGTGAAAAATTTGTGCGTTCGTTGCATGTGTGAATCTAGTGCGCGTGGTAGGGAATGTGGGACGTATTCATCGCTGTATTAATTTTGAGTATTCACAGTTCTTGTATCGTTTTAGAGCTATCCGACTAATCAGAGCAGTCTGGATTCTATGACAGGTTAGAGCGGTCAGGGCTCTATGACTGGTCAGAGCAGTCGGGGCTCTATGACAGGTCAGAGCAGTCAGGATTCCATGACTGCTCCAAGTTAACTTCAAGTTAACTTAGGACTCTTCTCATGACTGCTCCCCAAGTTAACTTGGACGAGAGGTTATGTCCGCACCCTACTGTATATACTGCACAGTTCAATATTTGCAGTTGTCGAAATGCGCATAAATGCAGAAAATAAATTCACAGTAACTTCGTTATTTAGTTATTTGATTTGATTGCAAGTTACTATTCATTATGAGGTCTAAATGATCCTCAATGACAGATATGGTGTAAACTCATAAACAAATTTTTCATATAACATGTAAAAACATTTTTATATACATGGACTACCTACCGTTTTTGGAAGGTGTGTAGTTGAAGAGAAAACAATATTGTATTTGCGATATTGTTCTAGAGTTTTTATTTATATTCAAGCTTTCCTTGTACATCTTTGAAACACACTTAAAGGATATCAGGATCATTGTTCCTACATTAATCATTTTTAAGATTTTCTTGTCAGAAATATTAATTCTAGATCCATGGGCTGTCAATAACAGGAAATCAGGATGCGTTGTTACCATTGGCCGCGTGCATTTGGAACTCTAAAACTGTTACGTTTTTAATTCACGTTAACGTTGTAAACTTTGTTCTGATTTGATGGTCATTTTGGACGATAAGAACTCGAGTTAATCCTCTCAAGTCGACGGTTTTCAGCGTAGAGGTACAATGTATTACATTATTTTTTTAGTATTTATTTGTTTCTCGTCATTCTATTTGATTTAAACTCCTCATTTTTTAAATTTTTTGTTTTTGTTTTCTGTTCAGGGATATATATATTTTATATTTTACAAACTACAATATGCCAGAGAGCTATACATAGAAAGAACACATATAAGACAAAAGACAAATGTAAACAGCGATAGGAACTTGGTACCGACAAGGATTGGGTTAAACCGGTTAATGGAAACCCAATCCTTTCCTTTTTCAGTCCCATTTCGCTATACAGTATATCAAATATAGAATAAAACCCAATATAAGTAGACTACCAATCCCATAACCATAGTTTTGAAACGAGAGAAAAGGACAATACGTGATTGAAAGTTGGACCAAGAAGTGTTTGCCGCTTAACTTTCGGCTAGCTTCTTGCTCAAGAAGCCTATTCTGCTGGTAAAACAATGTCACACTTTGGAAGAACAATAAAACCCAAAACTTCCTAATGCGTTTGGTAAAGAATCCTCATATATTTGAGTAGACATCGGTAGTATCAATGAGGGGCCAATTTGTGTGTAAAATGTTTTGGTCACTAGATGTCATAGCCAATTTAACGGATTCAAGCACAATATCTTGTCGATATCCCCTATTACAAAGAGGATGTAATACTGCGGCAAAAGGATACCGAAGCAAAATTGAGGACAGGGGGAATTCCAAACCAAAAGTCCAAAATCACGGCAATTCATATCCAACACGAATTGAAACAGTATAACAAAGACAAAGCAAATAAACAAAAAATTAACAAAAACTCCACAAAACTAAAGCATTAGCAGTTTGAACCCTTACAAAAACTGAGGTATTATCAGATGCTTTAGAAGTGAAAACATGATCTACTCCACGCATGGCACCCATCACAATGCCAGTGAAAAGTCAGGTTTTTTCACAGCCAGTGATAATAATCTCTGTATCTACTCAAAGAACAGAAAAATCATAACGGTCTGTCAAATCATGGGGTGACGACCGTAAAACTTCTGTAATTGCAACAGTGACTGAACATCCCCTTAATGTATAAGTTTTTGAGACACTTATTTCGTTTTGTTGACAAAATCGCTGTACAAGCTACAGGCACGGTAATTTTGAATTGTGAAATATAGACGCCATATGCCGGAGATGTGGGAATATAGTTACTCAAAAACGGGACGTTGGCTATTGGAAAGTCGAAATCACCACTCATGTCGTTTTATTTTCAACGCCCAGAGTTGTCAATATAAAGGTATAGGTCCAGTTTGATACTCATCATGGTGTATGAGTGGTGTCTTTAATTTTGAGTTCATTTTGGTTATGCTATGTCCCAATAAAACAGTTAAAACGAAGTTTGGAAATGCCATTATCAATAAGCTGTTTGGGAGTTACTATGAAATCTGTAACCCTGTTGTAAAAGTTTGGTTTTGATAGAAAGATTGCATTCATTAAAATCGTCAAGTGTAGAACAAACGTGTACGAATCGTATTAGTTGAGAAAAATACTTCCCGTAGGACGGAGCTGGAGGAACGTCGCCTTCAAGAAAAGGGAAATAAATAATAGTGAAATCAAAATCGGCCCTTTCGTCATATACTTTAGTTATCAATGTAGTAATGGTTTGAATTTAAAAACTGATTTCCTGAATAACGAAAGTGTAATTTAGGAAATCTATCATCCTGTAAAATAAAGAAACGAAAAAAGCACGAAAATGCTTAAATATGAACACTTCCTTTTTAGAATACAGAAGGAAATGGAGCAAAAGAAAACTTTTCAAGCATGGTATTTACATGTGAATAATTTGGTAATGAGTAATGACTAAAATTTTTGCGATTCATCATTGTTTTGTTTTAGTCGCCATTAAAAAGTACGATGAAACATCTCTTCTGGTTGGCTGATCATTGTTGAGATAGAGTTTTCTCACATCTTGGACAATGAAGTACCTATTTTTAGCCGTTTCAGATATATAGTATTTATCCCAAAGGAAAAGGCGAGATAGGCTGATCTCAAACCCAAAGGCTAAGATATCATGTCCATCCCGAGGCTTGCCGAAGCTTGTCGATGTACAAATATATGTCACGGACCTTCAAACATGAAAAAATTGTTAATTTTTCAAGGAACGGGATATTACTTAATTATAGTAATTTTTTATAGACCCCAAAATAGAAATAAATAATTTTTGGGCAAATTATAATAAATGTGTTTTGTTAAATGCTTTTGACATATTCAAACAAGAGGCTCTCAAGAGCCTGTATCGCTCACCTTGACCATGTCCAGAAGTCAGAAGTAGACTATGGCCAATACATAAAGTCAAATAAACACTTAAAGGGTCTCATTTTCAAACTATGTAAACAAACATTTATGTAATATGATCCAACTTTAATAAACTATTTTCCCTGTTGTCTGCCATCTTGAATAAGAAATGGATTTGCAGGACACAATTTTAAAGAAAATTAAGTATTGTGCCAAAGTTTATTTCCAACTCGGAATATGGTTTGAGAGAAGAATTTGAATGTACTCCAGTGTTAAACTATGTTTCCCATTAGTAGCCAATGTGCATAAAGTGCAGCCTTGAAGGACATCTGTTTTGAAAGGGACCATCAAAATAAGTTTTATTCAAACTAGCCCAGTTGTTTCAGATAAATAATTCCTTGTATGCTCTTTCAAATAGGATCGAGTAATAAATTAAGTTCCTGGAAGATGGACATGTTGGATGGCAGATAGGCACCAAAGTAACAATACTTATTAAGCATCCCATAAGCATTATTCATGCCAAGTTCGTTCAGCTCCATTCAGTAACGTTAAAAATATTCATCAACTGAAAAATAAAGGGATATGGAATAAATGGACATGGGACGAAATCCCTATAAATACATGGTAAGATCAAGCAAATGGAACAACGCTCTCATTGTTGTTCTTTATCTTGAAGTCACAATGAGGCCTTCAACAAAGAGCAAACACTCTTACCCCATAGTAAGTTCAAGACGGCCCCTAGCACCGGTTTGAGCGGAATTCACTTGCTAAATGTTTAACAACGCCACATCCATCCTCTCTTTTACATACTTTTTTCATGGATGCGGGGTTGTCAACAAACATAACATATCGGACAAAGTATTCTTACAAACATTGTCATCCTTTGCCCGACAAAGGGACCAAAAGACAATACAACATATAAACTATCACAGGGCATTCATGGAGTTGTTTGTAAGAAAACTGGCAAGGAAAGTCGGGAGATGTGGGGAAAATATACAGATGGCCACAAAAAATACTTGAATTTTTATATAACAAGAAAGGCAAATGTTGAATTTTTATATTGTATTCATATGAGAAATTCTCACATGAGCAAGTACACCATAACTGCCAAAATAAAGAGCATACACCTCAAAAACGGGGAATCTTTTTACGGTTCCACACAATCATTGCTCATTTGAGGCTTTATTGTGATGTGAGATTAAGTACAGATTATGACGGTAGTCTTGCAAAAATTGTAAAAATTTGTATAAAAACACTTTTTTGCTCTTGATTATAGAAGAAATGATTGTTTTTAATAAAGTAAAAGCAGGGAACTTCTCTAAAACTTTTTAAAAAAAGTTAACCAAAGAAAATTTGAAAACAGAATTTAAAGAAAATTAAACCATAAACCATATTGCATTGAAAAACATGATAAAAAACCGTCAATAACTCCTACATAGGCGTTCCGATATTCTCCAAAATTTCAGAGCATGTAGATCTTGATATTCTGAACATTTTTTTTTCAATTTACTTTTCACCTCTATCTGTTATATCTGTTACAGTTTTTAAAATAAAAAATAAAAATGCTTAAATTTTGAAAATTTGACGGAAAGGGCTGTAACTTTGAGACGGGTTTTCCAATTTTACCCAAAATTGCAGGACAGATAGATCCAGCATTCTGAACAATGTTAATCCTGTCAGATTTTTGATATCTGCAACAGTGTTTTTAGTTATTTGCCAAAAACAGCAATTTACCCCTTTGTTCTATTTTAAGTAACAGTGGCCATGTTGTTTGGTCCTCAGACCTGGGACTACCGAGGTAATATCAATATATTAGTCCCAGCTCGGACTAACAAAATTATCTCCCTTTGATAAAAATTTTCGTATTTTTGGCAAATATGTGATTTTATTCGAACAAACTTGATAGTTGTTGTTCATTTTTATTTATATCATTGTATTAAAGACATACAAAATCATTTAGACAACATGGTCTTCGAATTATTGAATTGTTGCATACATGCGCACAAAAAATGCTCATTTTTAGACATCCCAACTACCTTAACTGATTCATAAAGGATTAAAACATCTTTTATTTATGTTTTGTCGGATACTCGTGTACTAAACTGTATGTGTCATTAACGTAAATAAGTGTCAAAACGATGATTTTAATTACAAACGAATTCAAGTACAAAAACATTATGAGATATAATATACCAGGAGTAATTCTCCGAGTTCACAGACCGTTAATACTTTTTTTGTACTCGATATAACCTGACCGAATTATCGGCATATAGATAACAGCTGTGATTGACTTTCTTTCTATTTTTATTATGAAGGCCGATATGTTGTTATGGCTGTGTTCACTTTAAAAAGAATTTTGATTACAAAAAATGATATGAATTTTATAGAAACCAGATAATTTATATGCTTTGTTGATCTTATTCGTAAAAAATGTCACGTAAAAGAAAACAACAAAAGACACACATAACTGTTTACGACTGCTGTAAATTGGTATTAAATGACTTAAGCAATGCATTTACCGCCTGTTTGCTGTTACATTAAAAATGTCATAACTAAGCCGCATATGCAAACAGGCACTGTCTAAAAAAGTGCAATATAATGATAAGGTCGTTATTATTAGTTTTATTCGTATGTTTATTATACTTTATGGAAACGGGACAGATAAGGGGAGGTGTGGGTACCCATAAACCGGGTTAATCCTATCGCTGGCTTTTGCTAGTGTGGGTACCAAGTCCGGCTGTCCCGAGTTCCTACCGTTGTCTAAGTTTGTCTTTTGTCTTATTCGTATTCTTTATTTGTACATTTGTAGTTCTGTGGCGGATTGTTGCATGTAATTGTGTTTTCTGTTATCCATTTTATTTACATATTTCGCAGTCTTACCCTCAACAAACTGTTGTTTGGAACGAGTGACACTATTTGTGTACCTGTCTTCATATTTAGTCATCATTACATGTTACGTCCTATGCGATGGAAAAGAGTGAGATTTTTAAATGCTTTCATTACTGAGCGATTAATCTACTCATGATAGATTTCTGTAATGACGAGATATTGAGAATATGCATGCATGACAAAACAGCAATTAAAGAATGAATAAACAAAGTAAAGGTGTAAATTTTTGTTTATATCTACATCTATAAGCAATTACTAATTTTGTTTTGGTTATCTGTTCTCTATCAGATATTATAATTGTTTGGTTTTTGGTCTTTCAAATGTTGCGATTGATTTACACTGAAGAGACAATATTTGTCGAAATGGCCATATGACGATATTAAAGAGGTATGGCCATTTACAGGTGAACTTATTTCATTCAGAATACTAATTTTGAGAATGCATCGAATCCTCTCGATAATGCTTTAAGGGATCATCTATTATATACACTATCAGCACAAAATCAATTCACATTTAGAAAAAGATTCAGCCACTGAACTTGCCTCTTGTATGCAATTTGAAATTTTTGTAGGTTTTTGTTAAAATTCGTTGTATAGGACATTCAGAACCAAAATAAACTAATTGCCATTTGGAAGGGAAAATGTTTATACGTTCGCAGGAAAAAAATGTTTTGGTTCTCGGTGTCCTTTGAGTAGTACCATCTTCTCAAACAATGTAAAATAGCTAGAATTCACACAAAAGGCTATTTACAGCCATTTTCGACTGCTATTAAGTTAGAAAACATATAAGTTTTGCTTTTATTGATTTTATTTTTAATAAGTATACATACCAGAGACCACATTTAACGATTTTCGACAACATTTGAGCATATTCTGAAAATGACCAAACATAGGAAAAAAATTTACGCCTTAATGGCTATACCTCTCTACTGTAACCTCGGAAGGGATGGCAGACTGGTGCAACAGACCCTATGTACAGACCAACTAATGATGTACTGCCTAACCGAAGTAATGGAAAATCTGATGTCTAGAACAACTTTAGCATTAATTTATTTAACATCATGTAAATTATTAGAAGCCTACACTCATGAAAACGGATAATACAAAAATATGTTTGTCGTATGTTTCATGCATGTTTTTTTTTATATTAAAAACATGTTTTAACACATTAAAAGATCTTTTCTTCGGAAATTTCCAGGCCAATAGGAAGCAAACTTTGCAACAGAAGTCTTAATACCGCCCCTTGATAAAGGTATTTGTCAATTTCGCACTTTATCCAAGATGACCATCCGCAGGAAATAGAGTTTGACTTTAGAACTTTGGGAATTTTCATTTAAAGATGTTCTCCTCTGAAATTACAAAGCCAATTGGAGCCAAACTTGGCTACTATAATCTTTGGAGGTTCTCAGCAAAAAGTGTTTTTCGGGTTTCTTGTTGTATCCAAGATAGCCACCAATAAGGAACAAAATTTAAAATTTGACCCTATGGGAAAAAAATTCAAGGAAGCCAATTGAAACCAAACTTTGCAACAACAGTCTTAGAGTGGTTCATGCAAAAAGGGTGTTTTTCAAGGTTCGCATTGTCTCTAAGTCAAAATGACCTCCAGAACAATGTTTTACTTAAACCCTGGGAAATTAATCAAAGAGTTTAACTCTGAAACTACTGAGCCAATTGTAACTAAATTTAGCCACAATAGTCTTATGTTGGTACTTCGAGAAAGGGTGTTTGCAGGTTTGCTCTTCAAACAAGGTGGCCGCAGGCAATAAACATAGTTTAACATTTAACCCTTTGGGATAAAACACTCAAGGATCTTCTCTCTTCTGGCCCAGTTAGAACCAAACTTTGCCAAAATAGTCTTTAGGCACTTTATAAAGATGGACTCTAGATAGAAGGGAACATGGTTTAACATTGGACCCTATGGTTCTCAATATTTTACGAAAGGATATGGAGTAAATGAACATGAGACCATAACACATATGTTAACTCCAACTGCAATAATTTTAATGAGCTGTATGGCCATTTCGGAAATTAATTCCTCATTAGCAGCACTAGAACCCAAACAAAGGAAATCCATAATTTCAAAAATATTAAAATGCATAAAACCAAAACTGCTAATCAAGTTGGAGCCAAACTTTGCCACAAACAATAGTCTTTTGGTGGTCTCCTGCAAAAGAGGATTTCTAGCTTCGCACTTCATCTGAAAAGGTCGTCAGTCGGGAACATAGGTTAACATTCGCCCCTTTTTGGATTTTTTTAAAGGATTTTTTACACTGTACGCTATGGGAAACATTTTCAAAATATCTTCCCTTAAACTGATAGGCTAATCAGAATCAAACTTTGTAATATGCGTGTTTAGGTGGTAATCTGCAAATAAGGTTATTTTCAGGGTCGCACTCAAACTAAGATTCCCATAGCAGGGACCATAGTTTGACTTAGGACGAGCATTGGAACAACGGCAGTAGAATACCGAAGGAACAAAGGAGTAAAATTTACAAAAATCGACGTCCAAAGGCATGGCCAAAACGAGAACACAGAAAACAATGACGCCAGAAACAAAACAAGGACGCTAGACAGACACAAAACACAGAAACAGAAATCACAACATTCAAAACAAAGCACTCACAGTGTGAACTCCAGTGAAACTAAGAGTGACATCAGGTGCTCCGGAAGGGTAAGCATGTCCTGCTCTGTTAACAGCAACCGTCACACCGTGAGTGGGTCAATCCAGGAAAATGTCAAAGTCGGTAGTCAAGTCCGGGAAGACGTGAATCTAGCTGAAAGTGTCCACTTTCATTTGGGATACTGACACGTCATATCTTTCGATGATGTTATGGTGACGGCCATAGAGTTTCTTGAGAGATGAAATTAACATAGGTTGAACAAATCCCTGACTAAACAGCTTTTGGGATAGTGTTTTTGCTCTGTTCAAAAAATCACTGTACAAACTACACGCTCGACAGTATTGAATCAACTGAGAAATGTACACTCCATAGGCTGGAGAGGTAGGTATATTGATGCTAAGAAAGGGAAAGTTCACAATGGGGAAATTAAAATCATCACGCTTATCATACAGCTTAGACTTCAAACGTCCATCTTCGTCAATATACAATAACAGATCTAGGTACGAAGCTGAGGTAGGTGTTTCAGTTGTTTCTTTATTTTGAAGCTCATTGGGATAGATCTGATGTAAATACTCCTTAAATTTAGGATTATTAAGAGAAAGTACATCGTCTATGTAGCGGAAGCTGAAATTAAAGGACTGGGCTAAATATTTTTGTTTTACTTGAATAAGCCCTTGTAAAAACTTGGCCTCGTACAAGTAAAGGAAAAGGTCAGCTAAAAGCGGCGCACAAGTAGTTCACATAGGAATCCCTATTGTCTGTTGGAAAACACGACCTCCGAATTCGACAAAGATATTGTCGATCAAAAATTCTAACATTTTGATTACGTCAGTCTCGGTGTACTTCTTGTTTGAATCAGTGTAGTTCTTAACAAAATATGTCTTGTCTTTCCCTATAACTAAATAGGTGTATCTGTGTTCTCCATTTTTAGTGCAGAAACATTGATGTATTAAATCTGCAATTACTGTTTTAAGTTTATTGTGTGGCAGAGTTGTATAAAGAGTAGAAAAGTCAAAGGTTTGAATGCTATGGCAATGGATAAAACTGGTTGAGGATAGCTGTTCAAGGAGATCTTTTGAATTTTTAAGAATCCACATTTGATTTACACCGCTTGTGGAGTAAGCTTTATTACAGTAATTTTTCAGGCCATCTCTGGCTGCGGTCAACAAAGTAGCGAGGAGTTGTGAAAGAGGTTTAGTGGTGCATCTGGAAGACCCGGCAATGAATCTCTGTTTGTATGGATTCTTATTAAGTTTAGGTACCCAGTAGATGTAAGGGAGTTGATTGTTTTCATCATTGGCGTTAATGCCAAATGATGCTAAAACTGAAGTGTGATTTTTTACAATCTCATCCCTCGATATTGTAGTAGGGGTATAGGTAGGGTTTCCAGATGAACTGTCGATGCAGATCTCCTTCACAAGGCAGTCGAGATAGTGTTTCTTACACACAAACAGTATGTTGTTAGAAGCTTTGTCTGCAGGGACAATGACGTAATTTTCATGGAGGTTGGACAGAGTTCTTACTACAAGGGGATCTTTAACTATACTGGTATTTCTGGATCTCATTGCTGTTTTTTAAGCGCCGAATACGATTTACAATTAATGACTAGGGAAACTATGGAAACTGGGGAATACTTTCAAAGACTTCTCCTCTTAAACAATAGAGCCATTTGTAACCAAACTTGGCAAAAATATTGTCTTTTAGTGGCCTTTTACAACTTTTTTTTGGGGGGGGGTGGGTGACCACCAGCTTCAGGAAACACTGATAAACACTGAACCCTAATTGAACACTTGTGTTGCCTTGGTTTTGAATGGTGTGTATTTTACTGTTTTCTGTGCTCTCGTTTTGACCATGTCTTTCGACTTTTGTAAATACCACTCCTTTGTTCCTTCGGTATACTACTGCCGTTTTTTTCAGGTTTGCTTTGTATGCAAAATTTATACCAGCTGGGTTCATATTAAAAGGTTGAACCCCATTAGAAATTCATATTAAAAACTTCCTACTGCATAGTTGAATAGATGTAGGCAAAGCATGGCATGAATATATGTGTTGTGATACAGTCTGTCCACTCATCAAAGATTTGAAATAGATTAATACTTCACCTTTTAAAATAAAGGTTTCTTAGCTTAGTTTGAAATGAGACAACCATGTGATGGCATGCCTGTATCTACTGTGGTCCAGGTGAGCAATGCAAGCTCTTGAGAACCTCATGTTATATTTTTAAAAAATCGAGATATGCTAAAGTTTAAATTGCAAAAAATGTTCAGCACATCAAAAGTACATTTTATGTTTATGGTTGAAGTTTTATGAATTTGTCTCACGTCCTTGTTTTGTCTTTGTTTTCCTCTATTGCCGTTTTTGCCATGTCTTTAGATTTCGATTTTTGTGGTATTCGCTTCCTTTGTTCCTTCGAAATTCTACTGCCGTTGTTTGTATATGTGTTTTTATAGTCGAACTGGAGTGTCTTTTTTTTTCAATTTGTGTAATTTATCTCGAAAATTATAATTGAAAAATGTAAAGCTTAGATTAAAAGGGACTATATTCTACCATCATTTGCAGTATCTCGTCCTAGATGGGAACATAGATAAAATCAGGACCCCGTTGAAACACTTTTAAAGACCTGTATTGGGTTTTATTTGTATGTGTATTATACTATAGGGAAACGGTGCAGAGAAAGGGGGAGGGGTTTGGGTATCAACAACCCGGTTTAACCCTACCGATAGCTCTTGCAAGTGCCAATACCAAGTCCGGCTATCCGGAGGTCCTATCGTTGTCTATATATGAAAAAGAAAGGAAATGGGGTACATGTAAATGTCAAGGAGACAACATCCCATATCCAGGTTAAAACGACCCAAAACAAATCATCTAGGAGTCACCGTACGGTCTTCAACACAATGAGGAACCTCACACCATATATAGCAAGCCCTAAATGACCCCAGAAAGATAAAAAGGTGAATAAACCAATGGAAACAAACCACATCCAATTTTTTGGCAATTGTATGTGTTTCCTGTTATTTTTTCTACAATAATTCCTTCTCTAAAAGCACTTGTCTTATTTGAACCAAAATGATTCTGTTTACAAAAAAATTGTCTACGCTCAATTCAGGATGACCTCCAGTGGGCTACCTAGTTAAACAATGGACTCTATTTGAAATGCAAACTACTATCTATGTCAGTAATGGACAAGGTGAGCGATTCAGACTCTTTCGGGCCTCTTTTCTTACCATTGTACCCAGTAGTAAACTCTTTTACATACATTTAAGAAGTACTGAAACATTTTGGTGATCGGTGGGTTTGAAAGATATCATGTTTGATATATAAAGTCTAACATTTGATACATCCTTTCTATGTCTTTCGTTTTCACATTTTTTTTTCATGTTATTCATTTAACCTATCCAAAAGAGCTCGAAATTAAAGATACTGCAGACACTTCCACATCGATCTTCCTTGACCTCCATCTAAAAAATGGCAACAGAGGTACAGTGGTACAGTACAAACTAAGCTGTATGACAGACGAAACGACTGAAATTTTCCAATAATCAAGTTTCAACGTTCCATCCGAGTCAGTATATTGAGTTGACATCTCCGTACTTATTGACTCAATGTCTTGCGGTAGATACAGTGACTACATGGACAGAGCTTGGTTGCTCATAAATATGTTACTTAAAGGGTATGCTGCCCATAACTTGAAGTAATGACTACAAATGTTTTATTGTCGACATCACGATCTTGTTAGACAATTATGGAGTTTCAGTTACCAAGATGACAACACATTTTTCCCTTTACAGTTTTTTCTCTGCTGGATTTGACCTTGCTACCGGAATTGACATGTCAAACACGCATGATGTCCTATTAAAAGCAGGTTATATTTACTCTAATCAGATCTCACCCATGGTATTTATTGGGTCTATGTTGTTCAATTCTGTTTGCGTGTCTTGATTTTTTTTTCTCTTCTGTGCCGCATTGATGTTATGTCCTATTTTCATAGTGTTTCCAATGTTGCCCTTGTCCTAAAGCTTGAATGATTTGTTTCTAGGCTGAGTATTTGGTTCTCACTTACTTACCTTTATATTAGATATTTTACTAGTAGTTTGTAGTCGACGACTAAAACGTGGAAATCCACAATTTTTTTTTATCATGTTACTCTATTATTGTCATTAATACATTTTGTATGTAGATAGCCCTTTAATCATTATTATAGTTTAAAGTTTGCATATTATTTACAAGGATATAATATTTCGAACAAATAGAGAAACAAATAGAGAAACACGAAAGTATACATTGTTTCCACAATGAATTATTGATGCCTCAGCGAGTTACTTTCTTTCATATTTCGACAAAATTCTAACAAAGTAGTGTTACATTTCTTTTACTGTATAAAATTAATTTAAATGATTTATTGAAAGGTTTTAAAGCTTCTATGAAGTTAATATATCTGGTTATAATGATACAGTTATAATTAAACATAGCAATCGTGTCTTTACATATTACTAGGAATTTCCAGTAGATCATTTAGCACGTATGTGACACATAATACTGAACAAGCAGTATGAATCAGATGTGAATTCTAAAAAATTCAAATAGATGTACTTAAACAGTACAAATGTAAAAGAGCTTAATGTTCAAACTGTCCCATTCCCCCAAACGATAAAAAGGTGGAATCAAGTGATGTTAACAACTCATAAATAGATCATGATTTGAAGATGGTTTATTAGTGAGAAAATTTCACATGCAAATGAGCTAACATAGTTATGCAAATGAAGAAACAAATCATAAATAACATAGGAAACGGCATACTAAGAAATCATTAATAACTCAGTAACAACCTAGTTAATAACTCAGTAACAACATAGTTAATAACTCAGTAACAACATAGAAAACTGAAAAACAGCTCATAAATAGATCATGATTTGAAGGTGGTTTATTAGTGAGAAAATTTCACATGCAAATGAGCTAATAACATAGTTATGCAAATGAAGTAACAAATCATAAATAACATAGGAAACGGCATACTAAGAAATCATTAATAACTCAGTAACAACATAGAAAAACTGAATGAATATCAATTATGTTAGTGTACACAACTTTGAACAAGATAAAGAAAATGCATTTGCAAATAATGTCCATACTTATAGGCTTGATAAACAGTACTGAATTATCTACAACAATTTTGTTTTCTGATATAAAAACCTTTAACAAATGCAAGATACGCCCAATTAATGGTTGAACAGAATAAATTTTACTTTTGCAGAAAATCATCTGAATAATGTCAATCATCTTCATATATATCGAAACATTTTTAGTACTGATTTGTTACTTGTCATGTTTACATGCATGATGTATAAGATTGTTAAATAAATGCTCCTCGATCTGTAGACCTATACAAGTTAATTTTTTTAATTATTCGATTTAAATGTATTTAAATTGTGCTTGCCCTATATTTAAAAATAAGTAAGGAATATTGCTTGTTACTTACCTGAAGCTGCATATATCTACCCACAACGCAAGAAAATATGTTTACCTCCATTTCTTTCTGTCAACATTTGAATTTTGTGTAAAAGCAGAGGGACCTATATCATTAATTTGATTGGTTGGAAATTTCAAAAAAAAGTAATAAAGTTGCTTACAACAAATCATTAATAACATAGTTTTCCAGCATTGAAGAAGTTAACAAATCAGTAACAACATACTTTTAGATTAGATTCAAAGTTAATATCTCACTAATAACATACTTCTGTACAATTAAAAAGTTAACAAACCATTACATGTAATAACATAGTTTCAGCTAAAAGGAAAAGTTAAAAAATCATAAATAACATAGTTTTGAAGAAAGTTAAAGTTAACGAATCAGTAATAACATAGTTTCCTGCTAGGAAAAAGACAACAAATCACTAATAACATAGTTTTAATGGGAAAAAAGGATAACAAATCATAAATAAACCATTTGCATTCTAACAAATGTGAAATAGATCAGTTGAGGTGAATTTGCATAACTATGCCCTTTATGATTTGTTAAACAAGTGGGTAACAAATCATGTTAATATCATAGTATTTCTATGTTATTCATGACTTATTAATGATTTATTTATGATTTGTTAGAATAAAATTTCGTTTGGGGCCCATTTCAAACGTCTGACTTTTGCTACTCTTTATAACTCCCTATCACACAATAAGTTAAAAAGAGTAACAGAGTAATATCTGACCAAAACGGCCCGGCCCTGGGGAAGTGGGGGGTCTCTAATTATTCTTTCTGATACAGACGTATAGATTTTCAAAACACTTCTATTCAAGTATGAAATATTTTGAAAAACCATACCCATACCATACCCATACATATATTTTCGTTGAAAGTCCTGTCAAAATCAAATACATTGTCATGAGTGTGACCATATTTTGAAAAACCATACCCATACCATACCCATACATATATTTTCGTTGAAAGTCCTGTCAAAATCAAATACATTGTCATGAGTGTGACCTTTTTGCCTGCGCAAAAAGTGCACACTGGGCGCCCTTATTGTAATATAATTGACATTTAATTTCACAATAATCAAAATTAGATGTAATAAAACATAAAAGATGATAAAATGATAAAAGTTACCAATTCCAGCGGTACGTCTGTTAATATCAAGATATAGGAAGAGACCTCCGGGTATCTGATTGGTTATATCAATGGTATTGCATGAAAAAATGGAGATTGTAGATATTCCTATTTAGTAGTAAGATAATATCAAACATTTGTCCTTAAAACACTGAGTCAAACAAGATTCTACATGATGTAATCAAGATGTTACCATGTTTGATCAACAACTTTTTATGTCATGAGATAATAGGAATTCTAACGGTAACTTTCTGTGCACTGCCTTTAGCTAATCGGTTCCAAATGTATAAAGCTAATTCATTAAAGGGCTAACACAGAAAAAAAATATATAGCTCATCCCTTTATTTAACCTTCTGCTACATAGACGATGTACTTTCTCTTAATAATCAAAACAGAAAAAATATTTTTATCAAACCTATCCAAAATGAGCTTGGAATCATAGAGAATACTGATTTCCTACTCAAATCTTTTGTTGTACCTTTTCTTGTACAAATGTGTTAATCAAGTATTCTAACTGGTTTGATGACAATAAATCTGTTTCAAAATCCTATTTTTGTGAACAGATAGGTTATGATGTAAAATATTGGTTACATTAAAAAAAAATGTATATGTCACCATGCTTTTAACAGACATATTTGACAAAGTTTCCGGATTAAACATTATTTACGGGAAAAGGGAGTTAATTTGCGGCAAAGTGATCGAAATATGACGTTTTGTATCTGTCATTCAATTATGAAGTCACAAATAAAAGCCATCAAATTACAGTTCCGGCCCGAAAATCAAACCTACCCCGTATCCCTATCCTTATTTTTCTAATGCGCGATTGAATTGCACAACGCAACAGTGTCTACCTACCTTAAAATATTGCTGAATTCACATTCTTCGAAAAGAAAAACCTGTAGTTTTTACATGTATATTCAAAATTTAAAAAATGGAAAACTAAAGATCGTCAATAATCAAGAAAGGGGTATTGAGTAAAAGCAAATGAGATAAAAGACTCATAGAGGACAATCACCATATGGCTCTCATCGAGCCAAATGTAAGAAAGCCTGGTATTGCTAAGTGTCGAGCAACGCTACATCCGTGTTATTATATGTAATGGATGCGGGATCATCGACAAATATAAAATTAACTGACAAAGTGTTCTTACATTAGTTGTCGTCCGTTAATTCTATATTTTATGTTGCTGACGATCACGCTTCCATGTGTAATAAAGAATATAAATGTATCGTTGCTCGACATCAATCATTGAAGTAAGTGAGAACCGAACTGTCAGTCTAAAACGAACAGTCCAAGGACAATGGCAACGTCAGAAAAACAAAGACACAACATGAGCACGTCACGCAAAAGAAAATGAAGACACACATATATACAAAAATGAACAACACGGACCCAATAAAAAACCATGGGTGAGATCATGTTCACCGGTAGAGTAATCATCTCCTGCTTCTTATAAGACACCCGCCGTGTTGAACATGTCAACTCTGGTATTAAACTCTGGTTTGAACTCTGCTCAAACCGGTGCTAGAGGTCGTCTTGAACTTGGTATGAAGTATTGATGAACAACAATCAATGCGTCTTTCAATTGCATGTTTTACCATGTATTTGAAAAGACTTTGTCTAGTAAATTTGGATTTTAAAAGTTTATTGCCTAATTATGCAGTCAACTATAATCAATTATACTTCAAACAAACTTTTAAATCAAACTTTGCTACAAAAAGTTACTTGATACATGCTGACTAAATCTGCGATATCTATTTTAGCCCCTGTCTCATTAAAAACCAAAAAAAATAATAACAAACCGAAGTTACTGTTAATTTTGTTTCTGCATATGTGCATTTCGACAACTTATTTCTCTTCGGTTAAGATCACATTAAAACATTTAGAAATCCACAAACCAAAAAATGTGAAAAAAGCTGTTAGAGAAAACATTATCAATATGATCCAAATAGAAAAGCCGAAACCAACTAAGAACTATGTACGGGGGAGATAATCCCTAGTTTCCTTAAATGTAGATATTGCAAGTTTTAAAATAAAATAGGTTTTCGGGCCAGCACCGAAGTACTGGCTACTGGGTTGGTGAATACCCTAAGGGACTTATGGAGATAATTTCCCCAGCTCATGTCTTCTACTTTATGTTTTTGCTGACATACATCTTAAGTATGTACTGATAGACATATTCTCATTATGAAAGACTAAAAGTATATGTCGAAAGATATACGCTTTGACGATATTCTGTGCGTTTTTTTTATATACACCCTATACCATACAAGGATATCATGTAGCGTAATCGAGTATGTTTGATTTTTTATCTGTTTATTACATTGTCGTTGGACATGCTTTAAAGGTATACCGCAAAACCACCCAAATTAAACAAATGTCCTAAGAACAATTGGTTCCTTTGGGTTAGTTAAGCAAGAAGAGGTGTGGCTATTGAAATCGAATGAAGTTGCTAATAGAAATACAAATTTAATCAAGTATTATCATACAAAATGTCAAATAAGTTCTGTTGGAATTATTGATAACAAATTAAGACTGGTTTTCTTTTTCGTCTTTTGTTCAATCGGAAACGGAGATAATGCTTTCAACACACATAAAAATATAGTTCTTGTATATGTTTTATACTAGTCATGTTGGTGATATTAATCTTAGTAAAAAGTACTATATTGGCAGTCGCATCAAATGAACTCTACCTGAAAGTATTAAATAACATGAGTACTATTGGCATATCAAAACCAAAACCTTTTGGAGCATATCTGAAACTGAATGCGCAATGCATTGTGCGCGGGATCTGAATTGTTGCATTGGAACTTATAGAACAAGCACCAAAGAATGTCTCCTTGAGATAGACACCTCGTGTAATTTTGGACCGCAATCTGCAAGCACAAGAACCTCTGTGATTACAGGTAAGTAATGAGTCATTTTAAGAGATGACATGGTTGTTTTACTTTACTATATTAACGAAGTAGAATTGAGGAATAAAACGCGACTAAAATATTAATGAAATGTATAGATTTAATACTTTCAAAGTATAATTATTTTAATTCAAGTAACTTTATTTCAAAATGTTGTTATTCAATATTATTTACAAGAAAACATCATTAGTATATTGGACGCAAACAGTTCAGTTCACATGTAATTCCGCTATTCTTCTTGGCACTCCCATTCATTACAACAGGTAAAAAGAAGTGCAAACAAAAAACAAAATCAGTCACATATAATACCGCCTTATTCACACTGAGCATATAAATCGAGAATGACTAAACAGGCCAAAAAACTGATGATACATTAAAATATCTAGAAGTTTATGAGAAAGGTTGTTTGCTGATCGACAAAGACAATTATTTAGCCATCGAAATAAAAGCCCACTCCAAACTAAATCAGAAGAAGAAAAATATTTTAAAAATGTGAATGAGAAAGACAAAACAATAAGTACATGTAATGGTTTGTATGGTTTATCGGTTTTGGTAGGGTATTTTAAAAATTTTGAATTTATACGAGTATTTTTTTAATTAACATGACAGAAATGGATTGTGAGCTACTTTCGGTTGTGCCAAATGCTTCATTCATATTACATAAGGTGGTCTCTCGTAAAGTTCGCATCAAATATACCTGCAATGATAACGGTATTCTTGTTTCTGGAGATCCAGTAAGGGAATGTATTGGAGGTCCTCTGTGGAGTGGCAAGGAACCAAGGTGTATACGTAAATATGTTTTAACTATCAAACAATGTTGCCATAGTAGAAAACTGTATGTTTAAATTAACAAACAATGTTGCCATAGTAGAATACTGTATGTTTTAATTAACAAACAATGTTGCCATAGTAGAAAACTGTATGTTTTTATTAACAAACAATGTTGCCATAGTAGAAAACTATATGTTTTAGTTATCACAAATACTGCCATAGTAGAAAACTATATGTTTTAATTAACAAACAATGTTGCCATAGTAGAAAACTGTATGTTTTAATTAACAAACAATGTTGCCATAGTAGAAAACTATATGTTTTAGTTATCACAAATTCTGCCATAGTAGAAAACTATGTTTTAATTAGCAAACAATGTTGCCATAGTAGAAAACTGTATGTTTTAATTAACAAACAATGCTGCCATAGTAAAAAACTATGCTTTAATTAACAAACAATGTTGCCATAGTAGAAAACTATGTTTTAGTTATCACAAATATTGCCATAGTAGAAAACTATATGTTTTGATTAACAAACAATGTTGCCATAATAGAAAACTGTATGTTTTAATTAACACACAATGTTGCCATAGTAGAAAACTATATGTTTTAGTTTTCACAAATACTGCCATGGTAGAAAACTATATGTTTTAATTAATAATCAATGTTGTCATAGTAGAAAACTGTTTAAGTTCTCCAAAATGTTACCATAGTAGAAAATCAAAAATACTGCCATAGTAGAAAACTGTATGTTTTAGTTAACAAACAATGTTGCCATAGTAGAAAACTGTATGTTTTAGTTAACAAACAATGTTGCAATAGTAGAAAACTGTATGTTTTAATTAACAAACAATGTTGCCATAGTAGAAAACTATATGTTTTAGTTATCACAAATACTGCCATAGTAGAAAACTGTATGTTTTAATTAACAAACATTGTTGCCATACAGTAGTAGAAAACTGTTTGTTTTAATTAACAAACAATGTTGCCATAGTAGAAAACTATATGTTTTAGTTATCACAAATACTGCCATAGTAGAAAATTATATTTTTTAGTTATCACAAATGCTGCCATAGTAGAAAACTATATGTTTTAGTTATCACAAATACTGCCATGGTAGAAAAATACATGTTTTAATTAACAAACAATGTTGCCATAGTAGAAAACTGTTTGAGTTCTCAAAAATGTTACCATAGTAGAAAACTATGTTTTAGATATCAAAAATACTGCCATAGTAGAAAACTATGTTTAAGTTCTCAAAAATGTTGCCATAGTAGAAAACTATGTTTCAGTTATCAAAAATACTGCCATAGTAGAAAACTATATGTTTTAATTAACAAACAATGTTGCCATAGTAGAAAACTATGTTTTAGTTATCAAAAATACTGCCATAGTAGAAAACTATATGTTTAAGTTATCAAAAAATGTTGCCATAGTAGAAAATTATCACCAAAAAATGAAGAACATATCATATATAGATAGCAATAATTCTGTCCTATTAATTATTATCCAAAGATTGAAAACAGTTTTCCTATTTACCTAATAGTGGATTTGGTAATCCAAGCAATGTTATATCAATGAACAGAATCAAACATTTGAATTATTTGTGTTACATTGTTCTTTTGCAATTTCAAATCAACCTCTAAGTAAGAGGGTACTGATTGTCTCTTTTAACGTATATTCAAAAAGGAGGTATCTCTATCTACCTCTCCTGTATTAACCGATCTTTTCTAAGGTGACCGAAAGAAGTTCACAGTTTGACACTTGAATCTACGTAAAACACAATGATATACTCATATACTCGAAATGGCAATGTGCAAAAATTAAATTCACAGTAACTTCGGTATTTTGCCACTTCGCCTATGCCTCTGCTGGTGGACTGTTAGTCCCCGAGAGTATTTACCAACCCAGTAGTTAGTACCTCGGTGTTGGCTCGAAAAAAAAAAACGATTTTGAACAGATATATCATCATAAGAAGGTATATTTGCAAAACTAAAAGTCGCTGGGTGATAATAGATTCCGAGCCTGAAAGGCGAGTGCAATTTAGATTCAAGACTTGTATTTTGGCAAATACCCTGACGTTCATGATATATCCGTTTAATTACACCAGATGTATCTTATCATTAAAGCGCACAGATCACTCCGGGACAAATACCAAGATAAGCATCTCAGTTAAAAATCATTTGCAGAAAAAATATTACGGCTATTAACCAGTCAGAGTGCAGCTTAATTACATAGGACTTTATTAAATTTGTCATCTTGTAATATCTTAATTTACGAAATAATTGTTTAAAACTAAGGAGTTTCTTCCTCTTGCATAGCTTTGTCCTTTCCTGATTTTGGCTTTTTATATTTAGATTCTATTTGTAATTTGTTCTCTATCAGCTATTACACATATTTCGGTTTATTTATTTACAAATGTAATGATTTAATATGCACTGAAAAGGTATAGGTTGTCACAATGCTACTTCGGTATTATTTTGATTTCATTTAACATTTCAATGTCATCTGCATTTCCATTCGATAACAATTGACCCTTGATGGCACTCTAAAATTGCTTCTTGTCGGTCCATTAAATCCAAGATGGTTCTTAACGGGAATCATAGTTTGACTTAAGTCCCTTTAAGAAATTCATTCCAAGATTTTCTCAAATTTCTTATAAAACTTGTCAAAGTAAAATTTAAATGTGGGATTATGCACCATGTTCATTTATTCCACATCTCTTTATTTATTCACTTGGTAAAAATGGTCCTATATGACCCTCTTATAACAAACATCTGTCAAGATTCTTGTTTCCTGTTATCCCTTTATATTTCTATTTCCCTTTTGTAGAAAAAGTCAAACTCCAGGGTATTATTAGATCCTATATGACAATAGTTGATGGCGGAACGTCATTATATATATATCCTAACACGTCATTTTAACCACACCTGGTCGTTTTCCATCACTTTTCGTCTTTTTTCGATCGTCTGTGTGTCACTTTTTACAAATCCTTCTTCTCTGAAACTGTTTAATCTATTTTAAACAAACTTTGTCACAATTCAGTTTTACTTATTTCCCTTTTCTTGACGGCGACGTTCCTGTAGCCCATCCTACGGAGTTTATATTTCTCAACTGGTACGACTCGCACGCGTTTGTTCTAATCTTGACGACTTTAACTGTAACCTTACTATTACAGCCAAACTTTTGGAGCAAGGTTACAGATTTCATCAATTGTTAAATACATTTAAAAATTTTCATGGAAGATATGAACATTTGAAAACAAAATATAATGTCACTCGCAAACAGCTTATTACTAAGGTCATTTCTCATCCTCGATTTTACGGAACTGTAGTTAAAAACTAATAAAAATTCAAAAACTGGGGCGTAACGTACATTCTTTACGCAATAGGGGATATTGACAGGATATATGCACGTGTCTGTTAAATTTGCTTTGGGATTCAGTGACTTGAGGAATTTATACACATACTGGCGTCTCACTGATACTGCGATATCTGTTGAAATACATTATGATTCTTTACCCAACTCATCTGGGAGTAATGAGTTTGATTTTTATTCCGTAGAGCGACAGTGTTTTACCAGCAAATAGGCTCCTTGAGCTTGTCGGCAGTTTACGGGCGAACACTCCTTGACCCATATTTAAAGAATACGCATTGTACCTTTTCCTTTTTAAGATTGTGGTCGTTGAGTTAGTGGTCTACCTGTTTTGGGTTTTATTCGTATGTTTATTATACTATAGGGAAACGGGACAGAGAAAGGGGGGTTTGGCTACCCATAAACCGGTTTAACCCTATCGCTTACTTTTCTAGTGCCGGTACCACATCCGGCTGTAGCGAGCTCCTACCGTTGTTTACGTTTGTCTTTCGTTTTTTTAGTGTTGTTTTTTTTTGTGCAGTTCCTTGGTACATTGTGGCATGTGACTATGTTTTCGGCCACTGTAGGTGTTTCCTTTGCTCCTTTTATTCTATTCATCACAAATACAATTTAAAAATTGGGATTGATAAGTCTGTAGCCCAAACAATATGGTCGCTGTTACTTAATTTTTGTTTTATTTTTTGTTTTTTGTTTTGTTTTTTTTTTTTGTTTCTTTTGTTTGTTTGTTTGTTTTTTTTTTTGTTTTTGTTTTTGTTTTTTTTTGTTTCTTTTTGTTTGTTTGTTTGTTTGTTTTATTTTTCTTTTAAATGAATCAAAAACAGTTACAGATGTCAACAATTAACCAGATGAAATGAACAACATGACAAGATTTACCTTACCTGCAATTTTAAAGAAAAGCCCGTCTTTGGGATATTGCTCCTTCACGTAATTTGAAAAAATTATATTTGACATACATGTATACATTAAATAAAAGCGAGAAAGGTTATGATTCTATTACAAAAATGTTAAGCATGCCATGATCTACCAATCCTGTTATTTTGAAGAAAATCTGAAGAACCATATAGGAGTAATTGCTTTTTTCGTTAAATTTTGATGTGTTCGGTTTCTTTGAGATAGAGGTTTAGTTTTAATTGCAAAAAATGTTCAGCTAATCAAGCAATTTCTAGATATATTATCGTTAGGGTCACATCTCAACAGAAGAGACCGCCACCCGGGAAAAAAATCTTAACGTAAGATTTGTAAATTGTTTATTCTTGAAATTAACTAGGTATGATAACATAATGTTCGTTAAACGCATGTATGATTTAAAAAAAGATAATAAACCCAAGATGGCCGAAACTGCACATCTAGGTTTAACATGGGACCCTATTGGAAAATGTTGTAATTGCTAGTTCTTGAAAACTGTTTCATATATCAAGTTGATATAAACTGACCATGGTAAAGTGATACCCATCTAAATAAGTACCGATCACAAATGCAATATGGCCACAAACTTGGAACGTTTTTATTATAGGACCTTATCGGAAAAATTGTTGTTAATTGTTGCTTCGTGAAAACCGTTTCATACATATGATACATGAAGTTGTTATTAACTAAGCATGGTAACATGATAGACATTGAAAAAATAATAAAATCCGAGATGATCACACCTCCATCTCTTAGCTTAACATTGGATCCTTTGTTATATTTTATAAATTGTTAATTCTTGAAATCGTTTCATATTTTAAATTGATGTTAATTGGGCATTGTTACATCATCTAATCAGTTCTATATATTTGTACCGATCGCCATCGCCAAATAACGAAGATAAACATCGGAACTAATTGAAATAAATTGAAGAAAATCGTTAATCCTTGAAATTTTTTTTCATAAATCATGTTGATATTAACTAGGCATGGAAACATGATGGTCATGAAACGAATGTATAATTTAAGTATAACGCCTTCGATTTTTTCCTCGCACTGCTCATTTACGCCAAGAAACATTAAAGAGCCATATATCTATACTTTCAAAATTATGAAGATTTGTTTATTTGTCTTCTAGTTATAAAATTTAGAGTGCCCAGAAGACTGGCGATCCCATGGTACATCCTGTTATAGAGTTTTCGTTAAACCAGTAAAATCCTGGAAAGACGCACAGGTACTATAAATAATTTTTGACAACCAAAGAAATGTCTTTTTAACATTTTAACAAATACTTTATCAGTGTACTTTCTACATTTATATTCTAGCAAATGAATATGCAAAAAAAAACCTAACAGGATGGGTAATACATAACAATTTTGTTTTGGTGTTAATTTCATTATACTTTTGATGTTCCTGTTATTTAAAAAAACATTTTACATATTTATTAACCTTGAAGATAACTAGAAGTATTTTGTTGAAAATTGAGTCTTTGAATACATAACATACCATCATATCAGTCTACAAATGATAGAAACTAAATACAATTCTTTGTTAGGTTAAGAAACAACGGCAGTAGAATACTGAAGGAACAAAGGATTGGCATTTACAAAAATCGAAGTCCAAAGACATGGCCAAAACGAGGACAGAGAAAACAATAACGTTGAGCACAGAAAACAATGACTCTAATATAAACGTTTCAAAAGAAAACAAAATAAGGTTGAACAAAACAAAAATCAAGTTGTGCGTTCAAATGTTATGTTTCATTTCAGGTGATTTTTTATCTGCAGGAGGAATGTAAACCTTGTGGAGATAGAAACAGAAGGAGAAAATGTCTATGTTAAACAAGAAGCAACTAAGTCCAATAAAAGTATGTTATATTTTATGAGGATATTTTTGTCTTCTTTGTTTGTTTGTTTGGTTTGTTTGTTTGTTTGGTTTTTTTTTTTGCTTTTCAAATTAAATGGTTCATTAGTTAATATTTTGGTATTTTTTGCAAATATATTCATATATTTAAGTACCGTAATTACATCATTATACTTTAATGACATTGACCTGCGAGTATCTTTAAAAGTGAGAACACTTTAACAAATGTTAAAACGCAACAAACTTAAGGGAGAAGGGCACTGTTCAATCGCACATTGGATCGGTGAGTTTAAATAGTAAGATTCAGAGATGCAGAGTAGGCTAGATTTTCAGTGCGAACGCCATTTTGACGTTATATCATAATGAAAGATATTGAACATCATATCTCATTGACTGTTACGAGATATCTCTTTTACCCCATACATTACGATGGTCGTCTTGGTGACGAAATGTTGTTCAGTACTAATCCATTCGATTAATGGACTTTCAAATGTTTTGGTTTGATCTGCACTGGTGAGACATAAGTTGTCAAAATGCGCATATGCAGAAAATAATTACCAGTAACTTCGGTATTTTTTTTATTCTTAGACCCGACGTCATGTTTTCTGCCACTTTTTATATGTATAAGCCATTATATTTATGTCTATGAAGACATCGATTGACACAAGCCTTGTTACATCCTCTTTTTTTCATTTTCGATTTAAAAACTAACGCTGAAAATTTGAGCCCTTTCTATCACTCCTTTTTATTGTAGCATTATATACTTTTGGTAATAAATATTGAATATTTTCTGTTGAGAATGCCTGGGACATTTAAGGGCTGTTTGCTTACAATCTAGTTAAAATTATCCTTTAATTAAGAATTGAATGCATTATTTTTAAGTTTCATTGGGGTATCAAAGGGTTGACCGAAGCACATTTTTAATGAAGCGCGTTAGCGCTTCATGTTGAAAATGTGCGCCCGGTCAACCCTTTCATAATCCCTATGAAACTTAAAAATAATGTATTCAATTCTTATAATTACATTTTAAAACAAAATCATAAAAAGCAAATTTATTAAAAAGAAAGTACATCATATAAAATGGTATTCTTTTTTTAATAATTCATCCGCCATGTGGTCATATGATCAAATGTGTTTCATGGGAATGGCAACTTCACATTGATATGCCACGTGAGCGATGTTCACCTATCAAATTGACGGAATTCAAATGAATATTCATGAAATGTAATTATAAATCGTTGAAATTATCACTCAAATCATTCCTGTACACGACGGGTATCGAAAGTTGCATTTTTGGGGAAATATTTTTTCATAAAATATTTGATTAAAAAATTGACCCTAAGTTGGTTTCAGAACTGGTTGAAGGAGTGGTCTGACAGATTCGTATAATCAGAGACCTTCGTACTTCACAATTAGAAAACAACAGCAGTAAAATACCGAAGGAACAAAGACCAAGATTACATAAATCAGAGTCCACAGATAAGGCAAAAAAAAGAACACCAGAAGACGGAAGACCAAAGACGCTACACAACCAAAAAACGGAAACACTACAAATACAAAAAAACCAAATCACTAACAGTGTGAACTCTAAAAGAGTGACATCAGTTGCTCCGGTCGTCTCTGTATACAGCACCGGTCACAATTTTCAGTTTTCACATGTGACACCGATATTTCATATCTATCTATTATGTCGTGGTGACGGCAATAGAATTTCTGAAGGTAAGAAAGTAACAACTGCTGAACAAAACCCTACTGAGCAATTTTTGTGACAGTGCTTTTGCTCTTTCCACAAAAAACTACAACTATGAACTACAAGTTCTACACTAACGATGTCATTGTGAAATATACAATTCATATGCGCGGGATGTAGGTATATTGCTGCTGAAAAAGGGAAAGCTGGAAAGTCAAAATCATCATGTCTGTCATATACCTCCACAAACTTTTGTGCATAATGCATCAAATTAGGGCTCAGGAAATAGGAATATTCCATATTTATGACCAATTGTATATGTGTATAAAATTGCTCGGTTCGCTAACTAAAACACTACAAAAACTCATATATTTGGGTTGTTTTCTGTATCAGGTGTTCTTTGGCTTGAAGGGACCAAGGAAAACACTGGATATTTGCACTGGCATAATAGTGGAGAAAAGTTTGGTTACACTGATTGGGGCCAAAAGAACCTGATGGATTGTTAAACGAAGTAATATTGAATTTATTGTTCTACATCCATTCCCAGTACAGATTGAATGATGCACCCAAAGCATTCGAAGCATCATATAAATGTGAAATAAGGTATAAATCAATATAAATTACGTATTGGGAGGCGGATCCTAATCGATGCCGTGAAATCAGAAAATGATAATATTAAATTTAACCCAACGACTAAATACGTACGGTGTAGCATTACAAATATATAAAATCATGGAAAAAAATTATGTACTTCTACCTTATGATGAAATGCTGGAATTTGATTGGTCGACTACCATTGCAGTTTTGACAAATCCCTTACATTTCAAACAATTTTTGAAGCAGCGGGTATTTGGCCGAAATTATTGTTACTTTTTACACTCAGCCGGGGAATTTGACAAAAAATTTGTCATTTTCTACACTTCTGTGAAACGCTTGTAAAAAAAATAAATAATGGTGTCATCTGTGCGTTTTACATAGAGTCATTCGGTCGGATTAAACAATCCGTTGGGCTGTAGAAATATAACATCTCTCGACTGGTATTTTTTTCGCAAAGCCCCTCCCAAACATGATATTATATATTACCAAGCGCATTTGGCTAGTTATTGCGATTTTAAAGGCGAAAAAACTTCTTAAAAGGCGACCTTTTAAGACGTTTTAAGTCTTTAAAATCGATATAACTGGCCAAGTTGCGCTTGATAATCAATTTGTCCAAAGCTGAAAAATGAACAAATTTCGATTTTTGGTTTTTAGCTCACCTAGCTATGCCAGGGTGAGCTTTTGCCATAACTTGGCGTCCGTCGTCCGTCCGTCCGTCGTAAACTTTTCTTTAAAAATCTTCTCCTCTGAAACCACTGGGCCAATTTAATTCAAACTTGGCCTGGGTCATCACCAGTATATGTCGTTTGAAAAATCTGTTCGGTTAGTCCGAGGACCAAACAACATGGCGGCTGTTACTGAAAATAGAACATAGGGGTAAATTGCTGTTTTTGGCATATAACATAAATGTTTATTTACATAGTTTGAAAATGAGACCCTTTAACATATAGGTTTATTTGAAGTTATGTATTGGCCATGGTCCAGGTGAGCGATACAGGCTCTTGAGAGCCTCTTGTTAATGCTATGAAACATGTACATGTACTACACCATTCATCGGCCATTTGAATACACACTTTTGATTTTTGAAACAATGAATGAAAATGAGTGACCCAAATAATTTCATTCATATTTGTATAATATTAATCCCAGAATATTAAGCATTAAATAATACTCAAAAAAGTAAATACATTACTGACTTAGAAAGTTTATAAACGTAATTTAATAATACTATAACATGCATCGTTTCGCAACAACTGTAATTATGACCGAAATACAGATCGTATGTTCCATTATTAGCCAATGAAGCCTTTGCTAAAAGGTAAAATGGGCGGGATTTCCCATCAGATATAAAACATTCATTCATTTTCTATAACCTTTAAAACAATTTTCATTCATAAAACGTGATTTCAGCATCCACCTAACATATTTTTCCGTTGATATTGATCGCTAAAATAACAACTTGAGCCAATAAAAAGTTGGTTTTTATGTTTACCTTTGGACAAAAATGTTTAAAATACCCCATCACCTACATCCGATGTAGAACAGTTAAGAAATAATTCTTGGTAGGTATATTGTAATTGTAATTGAACCATGGGCTGGGCCTTTATATTCGAATTTAACCCAGAGCGTTAGAATTTCCTTTCTCACTTTTGAGACATAAAAAAAAAGATATACTCTAAGACTATACTCTAAGACCTAAGACGCATGAAAATCCTAAGACGCATGAAACTTGGTGTGAAGTTTGAATGTGCGGCCATTCACCAGCCGTCTTCAGTATATTGTCCAGATAGCAGTCATTGATCTCAAGGATTACCATTTTGTTATCCATGTACCATTTATCATATTATTCAAGTAATTGAATAACACTAACCTTCGAAAATAAACTGACAAGCAAGTTCTGATATTATTCAAGATAGGATAATCAATTATTGAATTGAATGATACAAATGGAAATTTAATTGCAACACGCATGCTCTAAGTATTTTAGTACAAAATTATTACCAATTTCACCAGTAGAATATTGTTTAAAGATAAGCATGATGTTTCAACGCTCATTGTGTTTGTAACCAAACCTAACTAAAAAATAAACAAGATAAGATATGGGTAAACCCATATTCAAGGATACTCGATTGTTCACATACCTGTAATACCTATACAATTTTGAAAAGGATCATTTTCAAACAAACAAAAAGAAAAGAAAAAGATGCGTTTATGTTTATGATTTTTTTAATTCCATGTTTATAGGGTTCAAAACTTTGGATTCTTCTTCTCGTAAGCTCTCAGGATCACCATTAGCCCTTTCTGTTTCTTAGCAATATGGAAAATTGGGGGGGGGTCAAAACTGCACATGTACTAGATAATACACAGTTAGTTTTTTATTTGATTTTTTATTGAATTTAATATCTAGAGACATACAGAGATTAGCAACTACTCGAAATCGTTAACATCACGCATGTAAACTCGCTCCAATGATGCAACACTAGAATCCGTTCGGAACTAATAATATGACTTTTTAAACATTATTTTTATTCAAATCAAAGTGAACTTATATTGTACGGAACGATTAAGGCTTTTAACAGAAAAGACATGGCCATATTTTTTATTTCTAAAATTAAATGATATACGACGTATATCCATAATAAAATATTTCCGCGCAAACTATGTTGGTATAAGTTAACCAACATCAAGATGTAGACAGGAATAAAAGCCCCTTCCTTGATAAACTGGAGTTTTCTTTGGGCATCGTGCTTCAAATAGGTACTACAAAGTGTACTTTTATTAAACTATTTCAAACGTTAGTTTTCAAACTAGTACGCACTAAAGAAAAAGATATGAAATATTATTAACTATCCTTCATTTATGCAAAATACAAAAATACCAAAGTTGCAAAAATGAACAGTAAAGTAAGTGTGAACCGAACCGTCAATCCAAAACCGAACAATCCAAGGACAATGGCAACACCAGAAACAAAAAAGGCGAAAAAAAACAGAGACACAACATGGGTAGGGCACAGAAAAGAAAAATGAAGACACTCACACACAAAGATGAACAACACGGACCCAATAATGCTGTACACGTGTTTCAAGGACTAACCTCTCATCAGCAGCATTAAAATCAAATGATATGGAAAGCCTTAATCAAAAAATTGTAAACAAAAAAGTACTCATTACCAAAAATATCGAAATAGGAAGTCAAATCCAGTACTAAGGACATCCACCGAGTGCCATACAAGGAATGAAGCCGTAGTATTTCTAAAGGGTTAGAATTTTGATAAAACGGTAAATTTTTATAAATAGCTAGGTAAATTTTCCTGCCAGACAAGTCTTACTATTGGACTGGTGAATACCCTCGGGGACCTCTGGTCCACCAGCAGTGGCATCGGTCCAATGGTTTCAAAATACAAAAATACCAAAGTTGAAAAAATGAAAAGTAAATTTAGTTATGCTGTACACGTGTTTCAGGGAGTAACCTCTCATCAGTAGCATTAAAATCAAATAATATGGAAAGCCATAATAAAAAAAAATGTAAACAAAGACACAATTCCATTACTAGGACAGTTTTGGAAGTTCAGTATATCCTACTATGTGGAAAGCAGTAGCCTGACAGCACGATGTAATTATGGTGGAGAAAATATTTAGTATATACAAAAATGAATTTTTCCATGTAAATTCTAATAAAAGAAATTTAAATTAACAAAATTCAGAATTTTAAGACCATGATATCTATATATTGTTACGAGCTGCCCCTACCCTTGTTTTATGTTGAATCAGGGAAGTCGAGGATCAGCTGATTGGCAAATGTAGGTCCTCGGACATGTTCTGTTGTTGGTAGCGTTAATCAACGTATTGGCGAAAATTGAACTATATTCGCATTGTTTATGTTATTATGAATCTCTTGTCTCATCGTTTATTTAATTCATAAGTCAGTAGACGAGCACTAATTGATGCTTCGTCCTAACAAGCTTCGGGGGATCTGGAAATAAATAATAAACTGCATGGAATACAGTCAGACGTCGGTAAACAAGTCGGTTCCTGAGGTAAAAACCGTAGGGAACAGGAAGTGTTGACCCGATGTCGTATTGGACATACTAGAACAACACATAGTTTTATCCTCAACAGTGATGATCGACCTGAATGTATTCCATGCAATTGTCCTTATACAATTCAACATGTTTTAATTGAATGTGTAGATGTTGCCGATATCAGGCGTGATTTTTATTCTGCTTATTGTCTTAAAGACCTATTTACAAACGTCGCTGGCGACAAAATCGTTCAATTTTTAAAAGCAATCAATTTATTTAGTAAGATTTAAATGGATCAATTTTAAACAAGCTTCTAATTTCTAATATTGTTATTGTTAAACCAAAAAATTACTATTATGTTTTTTATCATTTTACACATCTGTTTTACTTGTATAAAGCTATATGGTTTTATATTAATATTTTATGTATTTATTAAAATTGTTCAATAAACCCAACAGTTCTCGCCACAATATAGCTGAAATATTGCTGAAGTTGGCGTAAAACATCAATCAATCAATCAATCTAACAAGCTTCGGGCACCTGCTGAGTGTTCGGACTTCAGTGCAAGAATCTCAAGGTTAGGTGACGTCACCCTCAGCGTATTTGGATTTTCTTGAAATATAGGTTTTTGTGGCGTGAATTGGGTACGTATATGCCTGGTTTCCCAAGACATTGTTCTTTAATGTAATCCCTGAATTCCTCACAGAAAATACATTTTTTATTAGTAAACGGACGTCTGTCCGCAGTTGTGTATTCCATGCAACTCGGCCATTTGCATTTCTAATCGCAATTTGATTGGCTGTTGCTAACCACGCTTACTTTCGGAACTGAAAGATCTAGAGGAGTTCGAAAGTAGCGCGGTCAGTATAAAAACTTGCCGTTCCGGCCCCGCATCAGTCCGTGGCTTAAAGGCAGAGGGCTGTGCTGTTCATTTGCAAAGAAAAAGATAGATTACAGTCGGTTGGGATTATTAGTTGGGAAAAAAAAGTAGGACTAGTGGAAATTAAGCATGGATAAGGTATGGACTTAAATTATTAATATATTTTCTTGCTGGAATAGATTATTTTAAAATATACTATATGACTAACCCTTTGGAGGTTAAATGAAAATATTTTCTTGTCAAACTTTGACTTAGAAAAGGTGCATGAGTCTTAAGACAGTTCTCTTGGTACTGTAGACTACATGTATAACTGTCATATAAGTTAGACAAGAAGAATTTGTCTAAAATATTTGTCTATTTATTTAAAATGAATTAAATTCATTTTACTACAGATTAATTTTGTATTTGATGTGAAAGTTGATTAAAAACTACAGGATTCTTGAAAAGAAGAATCTGAATTTGGCTGTTTCGAGGTGAAATATCTATTCCAGTATTAATTCCAGTAAATATAGTTGGGATTCTATGTATCCAGTGAACTTCAGTTTGGGAAATTTTTAATCTGTTGGGATTCTGCGCCGTGCAAGCCCATTGCGGACCAACTCCACCAGAGACAAGATACATTTTTGATATATTTAATAAATAATATAACTTTATGTTTTAATCCTCTGTAGTCACCAAAAGCCAGTAGCTTGACGGACCCTGTAAATATTTGTAACACTTGGAAGTTTTGATTCTTTGTTGTGGGTTCCTTCGTTGTGTGTTGGTGTAACCTCATCAGGTACGAACGTGACTATGAGGTCCCACTAGCACATCATCCCTGCTAATTGTAACATTGTCCCTCGGTTGTGAGAAAAATACACTGAGGAAACAATCTTATAACTTTATTGGCAAATTTGTGGTAGACTTCTTTGTCTTTTTGGTATTCTGTTAATTTAACCGCTCGGATTTTTGTTACTCGGTCACACTACCATTGCCTCTCCAGTTTGTAAAACACCACTCACAGTTACAAATGGTGGCAGCGGTGGGATAAGTAGATTACAGATTTTCTGAAAAAGAGAAAATATCATTTCATTATAATTTAATTTAATAGAATCAAGTGCTGGTGGTGACTACATAATATTTTTCTAAATTGAATAAATATTTTTGTGATAAGATAAAAATGGAGGAAAGTTATAATGTGGTCTCGTTTGGTCCTGGCACAAGTAAGGCACATGACGAAACTGAAAACACTGAAACAGAAATTTTTAGGCCACGGACTCACCAAGAGCATGAGAATACTGAGGATCATCATGAGGATGATCATAACACTAGCTCATGGCATAATG
>MJUU01015093.1:6207-27550 GCA_002080025.1 Modiolus philippinarum | reverse complement strand
TAAATCTTTTTTTCTGTTCCCGTTTTTGCCATGTCTTTTCACTTTCATTTACTTGAGATCATCACTTCCCTTGTTCCTTCGGTATTCTACTGCCGTTGTTTTTTAACCCTTTATGAATGCTATAAATCAGTATCCGCCAAGTGAGTGATACAAGCTCACATGAGCGTCTAGTTAGATCATGTCGACATCATTTTCCCACAAGAACCGACACTTAAAAATATGCCTCTAGCTCCATCTTACGGAGTGTTATATTTCAACTTGCTTGATTTGAACGCGTTTGCTCAAATCTTGAAGACTTCAATTTAATATATATTTTTCAATAAAAATAAATGCATGTAATTATTTTATTTCAGCTTGGTTTGAGAAAAACAAGGACAGGAGAACCAAAACAAGACTTGCTCATTTCTGTATATGTGCACACGCTTTCCTATTATATTTTTTGGTTTAGCAGGATCTTCTATGATGTTAATGATAACAGAATTCTTGACATCAAATAGAATATGTTAGCATTAAATAAAAAAAATGTGTTTACAATTAAGATGTATATTACGTAACTGTGTTATCATAATTGTACATACTTACTATTTACAACGGATTATTATTTAACGCCACAAATTTGCCCCCGACGGGCTTATATTCACTTTTTTCATGAATTATCTTAATTGTCATTGGGCATAATTCTGCAATATGAGAAAAATAACCACTTTCCTCATTGTGTCATGTGAAATGCTCGTTCTTGTTAACGATACAAAGTATTGATTTTGAATTTATTCGTAGCTTTTTGCAGGATTTTACATGAAACTACCAAGCGTTCAAAATGTTAGACCCATCCACATACAATACGTGAATCGATCGCAAACGATTAGTTCATAGCATGGAAGTATCGATTGCAATCGAATTTTTCGTTCCATCAAAAGAGGTCTCAAAAAGATCCATTTAAACAGAGACAATTACGCATCGTGTGAACAGTTATAATCGACTGTTATTGATTAATGGATTTAAATATTTAAACGTTACTTGTGAAGCAAGATAGATTTTGAAAGAATAGATGTTCATGTGGATCATGTGCATCGAGTTTTAATGTCAAAAGCTTACTCTAGAAATATCGTTTTCTTTTGAAGTAATCTGTTAAGCGATACCAATACATCTACTTATAAAATATTACAGATATTGCTTTTCAGAAAAAATCGATTTCTTGCAAGCACCGACGTTCCAGCAATGAAATTCCTACTGGAATACAAAAATGAATATATCCACAAATTTCTAGCCATGCATTTAACCGTAAAATTTACTTTTAGATGTCATAAATACACATGTTTTTTTTTAGATTTCGAGTTAGAAAAGTGATGATAATAAACAATGAAAGTATATAGAGTAAATGTATGAGTATCAAACAATGCCACATCTGTCTTATTCAGTCCATGGATGCGAGATCGTCAACAAACATAAGGTTGCCCGAAAAACGCAAAAGTGTCCTAATCTAGTGGACAAATATAACATATAGACAAACACGGGGCATTCATCAGGTCGGTTGTGAGAAAACTTCGCATAATAAAATAACGAGATGTACTGTGCATTATTAACAAGTGGTCAGAATAACATTTGGAATTAACACAAAAATGATAAAATGTCTAAATTTGGAAATATGATAAATGTATCCATTTGAGGTATTCTCTCAAAAACAAGTAAATTATAAGTGAAATACATCGAGAGCATACATCTCTTGCGCGGGCAATCTTTTTACAGACTGCACACTGCAGAAGATACAAAAATGAATATCCAAAGGTAGAATGAAGATTAAGAAAAACAAAAATAAACCTTTTGATTGAAAAATCATGTTGATAAAATTTGATACATCAAAACAAAACTAACTGTGATTATTGTTTATCATCACTAAATACCAATATGCGTATGTCATTTTTTTAATAACGAAACTATTGCCAAAATGCCAATTTGCGTCAATTTTTCATGATGTCGAAAGTACGAGATTGAAACCGATACAGTATATATAGATGGCCAACTTATAACTGAAAACAATTACAATTCAAATTTTAAGAAATGTATAGATATAACAATTCAATTGTGGATTAGAAAAACAAACACAAAAATTTGAATATCAAAATTTATTTCTAACTATATGTATTACACTTGCGAATTTCATATAGCTCATATTTTTTATTATCCCATGATGTTTCGTTCTTCGTTTCTCGAGGCATATGTAACCAGATTAGTTGAAATTATATGTTTAGTATTCTTCTGCAAAGTCTGTAAAGGTACAATCCATGATGATTCTTTACCAAACCCTTCGGCAAGTTTTGAATTTGATTATTATTCCGTCGTGTGACAGTGTTTTACCAGCAGTCTAGGCTCCTTGAGCTAGCCGGCAGTTTAGCGGCGAGCACTCCTCGACCCATCTTTCAAAATTACGTTTTGTCTATTCTTTCCTTTCCAAGATTGTGGTCTTAGAGTTAGTGGTCTACCTGTATTGGGTTTTATTTGTATGTTTATTACATGTATACTATAGGGAAACGGGATAGAGAGGGGGAATTAGGTACCCATAAATCGGTTTAACCCTACCACTGGCTGTTGCTAGTGTCGGTACCAAGTCCGGCTATCCCGAGTTCCTATCATTATCTATGTTTGTCTTTTGTCATTTTATTCATTCCCTGGTTGATTGTGACATGTGATTGTAATGTTCGGCCATTGTATGTGTTTCCTGTTATCTTTCCTCCATTAACAAGGAAGCATCGGAAGAGCATAGAAGGTTCGCTCCCAATGTATGGTTTTCAGTCAGTTGTTTGGGACTATTCTGGTTTTATCAATTTAAAAGCATTAAATTTTTTCCCCATCGGATCACATAATTTTTGTCCAAATTTACATTTTATACACCTTTTTGAATATTTTGTAAACATTACATTACATTATATATATTTTTAGCATTCAAATCGTGTACATGTTTATGTTAAACAAATGAAAATTTCAAAGCTGTGCATTTTCTTGTAAAATTTTGTAATCACTGATAAATCTCAAAAACAAGGTCTTTAACTGAAAGTTTTAGCAAAAATTACATTTATTCAAATCTTATTTATTTTCGAATTGAGTAGCAAACCCCTTTAAAAGGAGACCGCGCTTGAAATGTATATAGAACGGTACAACTAAATGTGGACCATGCTAGAACTACTGCAAAGTATCATGAAAATCATTTGCATTTACCACCGGGTTGAGAAATTTGAAAATCATTTTAAATTCTTTATTCAATTAATAATTATGATTAACTAAGAATATATTTTTATATCAAATATGGTTAAAAATACCAAAGTCAATGAATTAGTGATCAAGTAAAGTGCAAAAAGGTGAAATTTACTATATTCGAAACTCATTAATATTATCAAACTACTTAAGCCTTACATCAAACGGAACCCCGAAGTACAAATAGCATTAAAATAAAAAAATAACATATTTTGAAAAATTATAATTGTTGCCCTTTTGACTCCTACAAGCTTGAAGACGATAAGAGCTACACCAAATCTGTTGACGAGGAATCCAAACATGTGAAAAAAATTCTGTTGAAATACGATGAAAAATCAAAATTTTATATACTTTTAAAAATTGCTTTTTTGGATCCTTTTACCCCTGACAGCTCGGAAACGGTAAGAGCAACGCCAAACCCATTGTCATACTGCTAAAAGCTTACAACAAGTACAATCCAAAGAAAAAATATCTCATTGAATACTAATGAACTTAAAAACAATATATAGGAAATATTGTACGGTCGGGTAGAAATGTAAGGACAATCGACTGACTGAAAAGATCCCTAAGTAATGAGTGATACAAAATCGAAAAAGACAGACAACCAGATATAACAATTTTATGTTAAGCTGTGACGGCGTGTTTATAGCAAACTGTTCCAGTCTCAAATTTCAGGTAAACAATACATAAATCGATTATCCTTTTGTATGGTAAAACACACCAAACAATAATATGCGCTTTGAATAATTCATGATAAGATCAAATTCACCGATATTTTGTTTTTTTGTGTGTGAATTGCACAGATTTTAGATGAATAATTTTAAACATAAAACAATAGAGGTGTATATAGTCTCTACAACGAGAACTAAAATGATCATGAAATTTCTCACATAGAATTAAATAAATTTGCAAATATTTTAAAACGAGGCTTGTCGAGTTGTTAAACATTTGAAGAAAATTTATTTAATAAGATGTGAGAAATTTCAGAATTAACGTTTTTAAGTTTTACGAAATGTTTTTCTGATTGCATGATTTAAAACGCCGGGGATTATGTTCCGAATATATTTGGCGGGAAATCTCACGCGAGTTGTTCTCTCACTAGAGACGAGAAATATTTTTTTCACACCATTCAGGCGTTTGTTAAAACTGCTATAAAAAGAGAAATTGTTTTACCTGATTTCAAGGATCAAAAGATTCAAAGAAAAATAATATTGATTCAGCAAAGATCAAATTTGAGATGGAATAAAGTTTAAAATGCCACTATTTTCGATTTTTTTATGAAGTGATATGGAGGAGGAGTACTTAAAATAAAACAAATATCTAGTAATAGTTAATTATCGTACATCACACGTTAAAGCTTGCCAAAAACATGAAAAATATTATCGTATATCTTAGATTTCTACAGAATCCGGTTATTTCTGTTTTTGAATTGTAATATTTGATGTATGATGTAGGTGTTCAATAAGAAAAAAATTAATTTTTTTGGAACATACTAATACCTCCATCATTTTGGAAGACAAAATAGCTTAATCAAAATCCGTATCATAAGGCATTCATAATCTTTTTCAAATCATTATTTAAATAGATACAATTCCAGGTGTGTTAAGAATGGAAATGACTCTCTTACCACGAAATCAATCTGTATCAGTGTATTGAAAATATCAGTAAAGCCACCTCCGATATGAAAATTTACAAACTCTTACATTGCATACTGCCTACTGACACTTTTTTAAAAACATCGGATTAAGTAACTGTGATCTATGCACTTTTTGTCATGCAGTACAAGAACCTCTCGGAATGCCTAGAAGTCATTTCCTCTCGGACTTTCCAGAAGTCATTACCTCTCGGACTTTCCGAAAGTCATTACCTCTCGGAATGTCTAGAAGTCATTACCTCTCGGAATGTTAAGAAGTCATTACCTCTCAGAGTGTCCAGAAGTCATTACATCTCGGAATGTCCAGAAGTCAACTTTTTTGGAGACATCCAAAAGAATGGTTAAAACAAATTTTTATCATAATTTTGACTTGGATGTTCACATATTATATTTCAAATTACTATGGGAGATCTTCTCATTTAATTGTCCAATTTTATCATACGTTTTGCCAAATATTATATCCATTGTAGTAAGTAGTCAACAGATTAATTATCTTTAAATTTCTTTTAAATTTAAATTAAAACAAAGAGAACAAATTGAGAGGTTAAGTGAAGTTTATTTATAACAATAATTTAGAATATCATATACATAAATGGTCAAATGTTTTAGATATTTCAGATACATATATTGAAAAACAATACGGTTAAACAACAATGAGCTTGTCATGTCTGTATTGTTATGTAATGTATATCATCAAAACATTTTGAAAAATGCTGGCTTTTGCTAGTGATGGTACCAATTAAGTCGAGCTGTCCCGAATTGCTATCGTTGTTTAATCTGTTCTTTTGCATTATTTATGTTTTTCATATGTAGTTCCCTAGCAGATAGTAGCATATAACTGTAATTTTAAGCAATATAAGATGTTTCCTGATATCCCTTTCAATTTCATTCATCACTGACTATAAAAGCAAGATTAACGCCTGTAATATTCAAATAATGTAATTATATTGTTTAAGGTATTGACAGACACGTTTGCCGCGAATTAGCTCCCTTCCCATAAATTTTTTTTTTCAAAGTATGGTGATATAGAGATCATATCATTAACTATTTAATTTACACAAAAATATATAAAATTCACATGTATAAAAGGTTAATCGTTATCAATTTAAATTGTTTTTCCATATTTTCACCGTGCATTATTTGTTAAATTGGCATTGTACAAACAACTAGCACTGTGACCTATACTTTTTATTACATATTTCAGATTTCTATGATTGATTCTTCAATTGTGCCTCCTTACAACAAAATCTCATGAATATGAATATTAGTGTCTATGTACCTTAAGTTTCACCAGCCCAATAGTCAGACTATTTTACCTTGCGTGTTAAAGAAATTTACTGTTTTTATAAAATTCCAACAACTTAAAAACACGGAGGAGGCTTCATTCCTTGTATGGCACTCGATAGATGTCCTTGGTACTGGATTTGGCTTTCTTTTTTTATATTTTTGGAAATGAGTACTTCTTTGCAGACTATATTTAGACTATGGCTTTCCATATTATTCGATTTAAATGCTGCTTATGAGAGGTAACTCTTTTGGAGTTTGACGACAGTGGCAACCTCAGCACACGAATTTATGAAAAAAGAAACGATTTCAATTTTGATATTGTAAACTTTCCACACCTCGACAGTAATATTCCGTCTTCCCCATCGATATGGAGTATATATTTCCTAATTAATCCGTTACGCTAGAGCATGTAGTCACTATCTAGATTTTTTTAAACGACACAGATGTTTAATTCGTAAACTTTTAAATCAGGGCTTCGAGAAATGCAGATTAATAGTTTTTCTTTAGAAATTTATCTGACGATATCCAGATTTGATTGATAAATATTCAATTCCTATTTCCAATTTTATTGAAGACGGTTTTGTTTAAGTTTTGGATTCTTCCTTGATGTTTCTCTCTTTTTGCAACTGTAGTGTGATTTGTGCACCGAGCGACAAAAATATTTTACCTGTATGAGACTAGGCTTGTACATCGAACAACAAAAACATTTTACCTGTAAGAGAAAAACATTTTACCTATTAGAGAAAAATTCTAGGTTTTGACAGAATCCGAGGCACACCACTAATTCGGCCTCCCATTGACTCGTATATCAAATTCCGGGATTTCAAAAATTCCAATAATATAGAAATGAATTTTCCCAGGTGCGGGAACTTGTTTTCCGTTAACAGATCATCAACACGATAAAATAAATACATTTAAACCATATGTTGTATGCCGGGGTTGTATGTCAAATAAGAAAAAAAAATTGAATTGAAACGTTCCGGTTAATTTTATAAATAGTCGCAACAGAGAATTTTCGGTATTTGGTCGTATTTGATTCGATCCGTTCTAGCTTGTTATGCAACTTAATCATGTTTTTTCAACTGTTCTTTGCTCTCCGTCATTCACCTAGAAATATTATATGATCTTGCTGATTATAACATGTATCAATTGGCATGAGTCATTACAAATGAAAAGGCACTATTTTTTATAGTACTATTTTCTGTCAAACATTGGCGTATTGAAATAGTGTAGTGCGCCCTGATAATATTGTGCGCCTTGATAATATTATGGCTTTGACATTTAACACAATCTGGGCACACAGAAGCTATAGTTAGTCGTCATATAAGCGGGAGGTTGATGCATCAATAAACCTGGTTTAACCCACCATTTTATTTATAAAATGCCCGTTCCAAGTCGGGAATATGACGGCTTGCCAAAAATGTTCTGTGTCGGATTGTGTTCCCCTGATTCAGTCGAATGTTATACGGATTTCCCTTACGGGTCTCTTCCTTTGATCGATTCGGACTTTTGTTGTCCTTTTTATTCCTTGAAACAAGTGTACAGCATAACGAAGTTTATTGTTTTTATGCACTTTTGGTATTTCTGTGTTCTAATACAATGCATTCAAAAGTTACCCGGGAATGTGAACAATAAAGATTTCGTGAAACGCTCTCAACGTCAGTGTTTGTTGATTGCAGATAAAGCTGTTTGACGTCAGTACATATAGAATATAGGACTTTTTGTTTTTGATACGGACTTTATCACGGTAGTATATCAGGTGAGCCCGCTAGGTCGAACCTGATATGCTACCTGATAAAGTCCGTATCAAAAACAAAAAGTCCTATATTCTGTTTATCGGGAATTTCCAAATATTGCAATTTCGTTTTTAACTTTGAAAAAAAATAAAGGCAAATATTTCATGCGTAAACTGTATTGTGCACAATTCTTGTTGACGTCAGGGTAGTGTGACGTCACATTCTTCTGTACGTTGGGTTTGAACAAGACACGTCTTGTCATTTTAATTTCGTTGGAAATGGTGTAACAAATGATTGAAATAGCCTCATTCAACTGGTATAAAACAACAAACAATCAATGCCGTATCCTAGTTCAAATGGACATCACCCGAGAAGATTAATTTGTCATTTGAGCATGGCGCCTTTCTTGTCACTGAACCCACCCTGCGTAATTCAGTATTGTAGGGGTTTGTAGTAACGGGGTAGGCGTCTCTTTGTCTTCATTTAAAATCGGCGACAGTTCATTAGAAGAAAGCAAACCATCATAGCGAATTGGATTCATGATCTGATGTTTTTATTGCAGTATCAAGGTATGAATTTTTCATAAATACTATCAAAAATTCTGGGGAAACTTCTATTTCTGTTTGAATTACGAACAATTTCAAAACTGTTTACTGTTTGTTGTCGCAAATAATTTTCATTCATGAGTTGACTTTAAATTCAGATTAATGCGCGTCGCTTCGGTTCGCGCATGTCATCTGACGTACTGACCCAATAAATTTTTGATATGGTCCAGTACGTTGATAATGACTTTATCAGTCAGTACACATCAAAGGCAAGAAGTATAAATTACCGACAAATACTAATCTATATGTTTATTTTTTTTGCTGTCAACACGAAACAAACCATATACAATTAAAAGATGATTTTCTGTGAATACAGAATTATTCATAAAATATGTCTTTACTAAGGTTCCATTGTTGAAGGCCTCGTGGTGGCTTTAAGACGAAGAAGAACAATTAAAGCGTTATTCTGTTGCTTGCTTTTATAATTTATTTGTAGACACGCCGTCTCACATGCATTTACAAAATGTACTCCATATTCTTTCATTGTTAATCCGACACGTGGTCAGTGTTAGTGGTAAAACGTGTTAGATTGTTAACGAGTAAGTGATTGGCTATCAGGTTGGATGTAATGCAGTATATACAATATGGAGCAAAAGATTCCTGTTGGACAATAATTGTCGCATTAAGTAAAGGCGTGTTCTTACATCAAGATACGAAAACTTATACAAAAATTTATCTTCTACATACCAGTAAAAGCATTAAAAATATTGTAAGGAACTGTTAAGAGTATTAACTAGTAATAAAGCTTTCAGTTTGAAAGTTGACAAAGTTATATGTAGATAAATATATTTATCGCTAATTTGCGCAATTTTCAATTGTTTCCGAGCGACGATAATTCTATTATCACTGCACTGCACTGATATGAACATATTATCGTCAATCTCTATGGAACGTTAGCAACAGCGTATTAATATGACGTCGCGTGACGTTTCGTGACAGAAATAATCCCGAGAAAGAAAGCGCTATATTCAACCAAATGTAATAGTTGATTAGTTCAAGTAAATTAAATATTTCATTGGAAAGGGGAACGTATATATCCGGTATTTTTCAAGAACAGAATTAGCGATAAAAATACTCGGATGGATTTCTCAGCTCGCATTGCATCTCGTGCTGTCACACTCGATGCAATACAAGCAGAGAATTCCATTCTCGCAAAACAAATTACTAATAGTATATATATGTAAAGTTAAATGAGCTGATAAATGGAGAGACAACTTTAAAGAAGAACATCAATAAAAGAGTTGTTCCATTGGTTGGTTTACCATATTTTTGTCTCATTTGCATTTACTCCATATCCCTTCATTGTTAATTTTACACAGGCAATTATGCGTATTATTTTCTCTCAGTGGGCTATTAACAGTTTACTTTGGCAATCACCTTGTCTTCCCTTTTATTCTGTCATTAGAAAATGGCTTGACTCGATTTAGCTGCGGAACCGTAGCTCTATAGGTCCTTTGATATTTTTCTGATTTGGCGGACCATAGAGCTACGGATTTCCCCCTTTATAAAACTTGCGATTTTGCGACACGAATTTCGTCGCACGTTTTTGGGAGTTGTCTGACAACCGGACGCCAAGCGGGGGCAGTCTCATTATGTATTTCGTTTCTTTAAATATTTATACCTAACCTTCCATATTTATTTACCAATAAATATTCATTTCCTGCTCATTATCATAACAAACGTCATCGTTCGGGTCAAACCGCCTTCGGCCATTTTGCTGACATCAATCTCACTGGGAACGAGACTTTTCGGGAGGCGGGACTAAATGAAAATCGTATCCGGAAAGGATATTCTGAAGTTAATATTTTGCCCATCTCTGATTTGAATGGCAACATTTCTCACTTTTTGCAAAGCTTTTTGAATGCAAATAATTAATTCATCTGCATTTAAGAAATATTCCTAATGAATTTTGAAATATCCGTTCCGGACATGATCTGGCTTTTATTGCGGCCGCTCGAAATGTCACGTGACTGCGATGTTCAAAATGGCCACTAAAGTAGGCGGGATTACGTTTATATTTGGACTATTTCCTTTATAAATAGAAAATAATGACTCTCCTTGCATAATTAATTGTTGTAAGTATTAGAAAAATATTGAAGGAAACGAAATGAACACACTTCGATACACGTACTTGGCGTCCGGTTGTCAAATAACTCCCAGAAACGTGCGACAAAATTCGTGTCGCAAGAGTCGCAAGTTTTATATAGGGGGAAATCCGTAGCTCTATGGTCTGCAACTATAAAAAAATCAGCACAAGGACCATAAGAGCTACGGTTCCGCAGCTAGACTCGATTCGTTTTGGCTTTTCTTCTTCTATAATTTAGCCGTGTTCTACATTTTAGTCACCCTCAATAGTAGCTTATAATGACGCTTCGTATTTTTTTTTCTGGTAAAATTTTAGTGATAGTGGATATCTTGGATATCCCATAAACACTGAACAGATTTCAGTCACACAACACCACCAGCTGTGAATATAATATTACAAATTCAAATAGATTTAACACAGTAAGACTGTAATAGATACGCTAATTCTAGTAGGAAGATGCATTCATTTATTTTTTGTTGTGGCCTGGGAAAATATATATACATTTTAATGAGCGTTTGGCACGCAAGCTGAATATTAAAATATAGCACGTTCTATTGTACTAGTAAAGTATTATTTACCTTTGTGACTTGAAAAAAAAGATTAAATCTATCAAAATCTTTTCAAAGAGGATTAACAATTAAAACCAATTCATAACTCACTCATATGAATATACAAAATTTAAACGCCTATTTATCAAGTAACAGATCTTTTTAGATGAATGCATTGTGTTGCAACCTGCAAAGTGTTTGTTTACATTTGATTGTATTTATCATTGATAAATCTCTTCTCTTATCATACAGTATGTGTTCCTTCACAAATATTAATGCTGCTTTCACACGTAGTTCGAATCGAATTCACAATTGAAAACGTGTGCTAGTGGTAGAAATACCACAGGGATTGGATATGCGTCTAGTGCAGGGGAGTCGAAGACTCTCCTATACTGTCGCTGGCTAGTCTACTTGTAGGCGAAACAGAAAGCTGAGTGCGTAAGTCATTCTTGCCAGCATAAAGTCTCTATCAATCAAGACTCTACAGTGCCTCCCAGCGACATCACACGGTACACTAGGACCTAGCATCCTAGGCTAACCTGTAGAGGATCTCGAAGTAGCAAGGACCCTAAAATGCAGTGTGTAGGCCCACCGGCGTGTGGATATTCCCTTACATTCATTAACCTTGCCCCAGCTATGTTTCAAATAGTATCACTGCCTTGTGATTTGGTTGTGAAGGCTATGGAGTTAAATCCAGAAAGAAAATCCAGGTAGATGGAACTCGTTAGCAACAGCAATCGTCTAAAGGATGGAAAACTCCTGCAGAAAACCCAGATCCTTCAGGAGAAGGTTATGCTTAGGACTAACAACCCTAACTTATTACTTTTGTTACTTTTGTTACAGAAACGGCAACAAGGAACAGTACCCCAACTGCAGTGAGTTTTTTTTTTTTTTTTTTTTTTTTTTTTTTTTGNCCGCATGGCGTAATGGGCAGTAAGTAAGTTAGCATTGGAAAACAATTTATGTCCTAACTTTGTCATAAAGCGGATTGCAATTCGCATTCAAATACGCATGGTGTCCGAACGTCAGTTGACATTAATGCGAATTGGGCATTTACAAAGCAAATTTGTCCATTCGAATTGGAATGCGCATTCCAATTTGAATTAAGAAAATGATGTTTGAATCCGAATTCAATCAGAATTAAGCGTCCCTGGTGAATGCAGCATTGAAGCGGAGAGCTCTTACTTGTAAGTGGTACCTTTCTATTGTGTTTGAATTGTACTGGATACAACACTTTTTTTTTATAAATTTCTCTTGTTATGGGTGACGCTTACCATTTGGTCTCTATCTTGAAGGTGTTCATGTCCATGTTTCTTTCCGGAGTTTTATGTTGCTTCATATTTGTGACTATGGAAAGCCATAGTAGCTACGCTTCGTCGTAGAATTATTTGGCCTTCTAAGACAACAATAACTGGTGATAAATACCAAATGAAGCACCCAACTTTACGACAATATATTTCTTATCCGTTGTGACGGAGGTCAAATATATTGGAAACCAAAGCAACACTCAAAAGATTTAAAACAAGCGTAAGAAACAACTGATAGTTCTGACAAGAAAACCCTTCCGGAAAGAGTCATGTCAACAAAGATACGCCTTATATCTTTTTAGGTCATTTAGGTATTGTAAATTCGAAGACAACATAATTATTTTGGTTCTATCATCTATACTCCAGCTGAAAGTTTACCCATAAGTTGTTAATTTAAAACAAAAGAAAGTAAAATAAAAAGAATGGAAAGCACAACTAGGAAAAAAGATAATATTCTAACTAGAACGGAGCAGAATCAAAACTAAAGTATTGTGATAATTTCAGAAGAAGTAGTTATTAAAACTTTAAACAGGGCCTTTTTCAGGGGAGAAATGGTTTGCTTTTTTTCATCCTAAAAAACTGACTGAACTCCAAGTTAAACTAACTAGATCAATATGTCATATAAGAAAGATCGTTGATATGAAAATTAAAAAATGTCGGACTATGATACATGTTGGAAGTCCATCTTAACTTGAAAATATAATGGATGGAAAGATGAACACTAGGCTGAAAGCAAAAAGGAAAAGCAACGTCAAGTGAAAGAAATTAAAAAGTAAGGAAAAAAAAATTTTATCTTCTTTTCACTTAAGTCCTAAGCATGTTTATATTATCATGGAACCAAAATTGAGAGTTTTAGATCAAGGCAGATATTATCAGATGACTAAAAATTGATAAAGGAACCTCTAATTGTGAAAGACCACCATTGTGGTATAGTTCCTCAGCATTACAGTATTAATGTCCAAAAAAAAGTTAACAAAGAATTATTTATATTTATCATGAAATCAAATTCGACAAGAGGATTCGAGGATCAATTCAGAAATTGTTTAAAGCCTTCTATTGATGAAGGATCATAAAAACAACTGATAGTAATTTTTGATTCTAATTAGAACGGAGCAGAATCAAAACTATAGTATTGTTATAATTTCAGAAAAATAGTTATTAAAACAACTATTAAAATTTGATATCTAACTATTTTGTATATTCATATGAGTGAGTTATGAATTGGTTTTTATTGTTAATCCTCTTTGAAAAGATTTTGGTAGATTTAATCTTTTTTTTCAAGTCACACAGGTAAATAATACTTTACTAGTACAATAGAACGTGCTATTAGTTGTTTATTAGTATTTTTAAGGGTTTAGAATTTTTGTAAATTTTTGATCAATTATGATCGAAAACTTCCAAAGCAAAACAGTATTGATTAATAAATAGAATTTACTATGTACTGATTTATATATTTATCATTAAATCAGTATTGAGAGCTAAAGATCAACATATTTTTCTTAAATGCCTATCTGAAGTATCTTCTGACTCTGAAAGACTATTATGATGGTAAAGTTCCGAAGCACAATAGTATTAATAGTCAAAAAGAATTTATTAGGTCATGATTCATGCTTATTATGAAACAAATATGAGAATAGAAAAGCATCAAGCCTGATATTATTTCACGCCTATCTGTTTATTAGGGATCTCCTTACTAGTATGATGGTCAAGATCCAACAGTTCTGATTATCAAACAGAATTTCCCATGGCTAATTCATTCGTCAGTACCATGAACAGGAATTTTAAATGATATTGAAGAAAAATGATAATCCCACGAAAACTCCCGGTCTACAACAATTTATAATTGATTTACACAACACATAAATGTATCATATACATATTCTAATGAAATACCCAAAGTATATAAACCTGCTGGTAAACCAGAGGTCCCGGAGGGCATTCACCAGCCCAATAGTCAGACTTGCGTTTTGTGAATAGAAGTTTACTGTTTTTACAAAAATTCTAAACCCTTAAAAAAAACTATATCAGCGATATCAAATGAATAACTAAATACCGAAGTCACTGCATGTGAATTTACTTTCTGCATATGAAATGATGGCTGCCGTCGATATTAAACAATAAATACCAACGTTGCATAGAAAACGGTAAATTTTGTTATGCTGTTCACGTGTTTCAAGGAGTAACCTCAAATCAACAGCATTAAAATCAAACAATATGGAGAGTTATAATCCAAAAGTAGTCAAAAAAGAAGTTATCATTACCCAAAATATCAAAATAGGAGGCCAAATTCAGTACCAAGGCCATCCATCGAGTGCCATTCAAGGAATGGAGCCTTAGTATTTTTAAGGGTTTAGAATTTTTGTAAAAACACTAAACTTCTATAAAATTTTCGCGCCAGCACCGGATTATCAACTACTGGACAGGTGAATCTCAAACATTTGTATACTTACAGGCTGGCAAATGCTTTTACAGTTTTGTTAAAGCAAAGGTATTTCCTTTGAACGTTTGGAATTAAAATGGTATAAAAAACATATTTCGAGGCAGGTTGGAACTCAAGATGAAAATAAGAAATGATTGTTCTTTTCTGGAAAAATAAGGTATTTAGTTTGAGCATGCTTTTTTTTCATCTTTTGTTCAGAGAAAAAGACTTGTCTTCACGTATTAAATTCGGTGCTGGCCCGAAAGTCTGTTGTGATTTGAAACTTAAGCTTGCACACCGAAGTTTTTTTAAAAAGAATGAGAATCATTCTCGTGGAAAACTGCCCCTTCGTGCATAGCTCTGTCCTTAGCTGAATTTTGGGTGTTCTGTTAAGATCATTTTGTTTACCTGTTTTTTTCCTTTATTAGCTTTAAGGATCGTCAAACCTCAAGTTTATTATATCAAGGTTATAAAATTAGTATCTTTATTTATTAAAACGTCCATCATACATTATCTTAAGCAAAAAATATTGATATGTCAGTGTGCCCGTGTGAGATTTTCGTGCCTAAATTTTTGGCGGGAAACCGAACCCCTCTTGATTTTTCATTTACTTTGCATTAAGGCAATCACCCTTTGGAATACAATGAAGATGTATCAATAATTCCATCAAATTTTGTCAAAAGTTTATTTAAGACGTATTCAATAGGAAAAATGAAAGGATATGGAGTGAATGTACATGTGACAAAAACGCACACGATACATAGAAAAATCCAGTTTATCAAGGACAGGCCTTTTATTCCTGTCTACATCTTGGTGTCGACCGAGGGTCTTCAACTAGAGGTGAACAATATTCACCCCCTCAAGCGAGAGCGTGAACGTATACAAACATATTTTGAAAAGCAAAGGGGGGTCAGTGTACAAAATTTTCTAATGCATCATGGTGGATAAAGTAAGAGAATCCCGAAATTCAGCGACAGTTTCAAAAACCTGAGGAGTGACCATCTTTAACAAGTTTTTCGGCTGATGGACTTTCAAATGTTTTGTTTGATCTCCACTGATGAGACATATATTGTCGAAATGCGCATGCGCAGTAAATAAATCAACAGTAACTTCGGTATTTTTGCTATTTATAATTTTGATAAAATTATTTAAAATTATACTCTATTACTTTGTGATAAAAAAAAAATAAATTTTATTGAATACCGCTTTTTGAGGTTTTTAAACGTAAAAGTCATTAACTCATAGCTTCGTGTTATTTATTTATCATTTTGTTTTTGCTTAATTATGTGCCATGCAAAATAGAATCGAAGGATAACACTAGCCTTCTTTCCTTGTCACGCACAAATGACGTCAACAAATTATATATATGTACTAACATGTCCCTAATTTCCATATCCAAGAATGAACATGAATAAAACATATCAATCTTAAGAATACTAAACCAGGTTTGCATGTTATATGTTATATGTTTGTGTGAGAAATATAAGATATCAGTGTACACAACTGAAACACACCGATAAAATAAGTTCATACTTGGTCTAATTTAAGAGAGGTACCTTCATCTAGACTACACTATTAAAATACACAAGTATATCTCCTTAAAAAGATGATAGTGTTTCCCGTAGGCATATTTTGAGAAGATAAAGGGCTACTTCGATCGCAGCATGTCCACCAAAGAAGAAGTGAATGTGGACGCATTAAGGAATTTAATACATTAAAGTGTTTGATATAGTAATTACTTCGATCATAGAAATTGGAAGAAGTGAATGTGGACGCATTAAGGGATTTAACACATTAAAGTGTTTGATATAGTAATTTTCTGGACATCGTTGGATGAGAATCTAGGAATTACTGTATTATAGCCTTAGCTGTAATAAAGCCGTCTTTCAATTTACAAATATAGGGCTACGCCAAGTGCATAATACTACCGCAGCATGTCCACCACGGAATTTTGAACAAGTGTAATATCAAGTGAACGTGAACGCATTACGGAGCTTGACACACTAAAGTGTTTGATACAGTAATTTGCTGGACAAAGTAATTTGTTTGGACGTAATTAGATATACTAAAAGCTCTTTCAAAGAGTTGTCCAATGAAAAAAATCACATCAAAATCGGATAAAGACTAAAAATCTACATATTCTATAAAAGTTGCGTTTTCCCTCCAGGTTTAAAATGCCGTGAGAGAACTATATAGGTATTCAAGGCGATAAACCACCATACCACTACTACGTTTTGGCCCTTTGACTCCTTTTATTCCATTATGGCTGCTTATAGCTAGATTTTTTTTACATATCCTTTTTATACTCATCAAAACAGATATGTTATAAAAAAGAATTGTAAATTTCGAACTTCAAATAAAAAAGTTACCATTTTGGGCGTTGGCCCCTTTTGACCCCTTATATCTCGGAAACAGTATAAGAACTTCATCAAATCCGTTCGCATACTACTGAAAGATATTTTAATAAGGAATCTAAAGAAAAAAATGCATCTAAATCAGACAAAAAATAAACGCTCTATACCCCGAAGTATGAAACTACCGTTTTCAGCCCATTTGGACCTCTAGTTTCAAAACTAGTAGAGGTACACACCGCAATTTCAATTCCAGATTTTGCTTTTAAGCAAAGATGATTATGTTAAATTTTCATGAAAATAGGTCAACTGGAACAAAAGTTATTACTCCGAGAATGTGCTAAATAACACCTAAGAAGGTGAAGCGCTAGGCCCGTGCACCAACCTTTCAAAAACATCTTATTTTAGAAGTATAGATTTGACAACACCATTTGTATGTCCTAAATTGTATATAACTTTTATGTATTAAAATGGTAATTAGTTTGTTATATTTATAATGCTGATTAGGTTAGGTCATACCGATAAAATATGTGGTTAAAATTTACAGTTGTTTATGACTTTGTAATTCACATCTGGAGAGATCGTACAATTTGTTTTATCAGTGTTTAGGTATCGGTCATTCAAGGTCATTTGTAATTGAAGTATGGTTTGCATTTATTTTTGTTTAGGGTTTAATCATTTTTATACCCCGCCACACGAAGTGACGAGGTATTATGTAATACCCTCAGTCGTGTGTCCGTCCGTCCGTCCCCCGGAGGTTTCCGACTGATAACTTGTGAATGAAATAACATAAGATCTTCAAACTTGGTATGTTACTTGTTTACCACAAAACTCATGGCCAAATTCGATATGGGGTTCAGAGGTCCAAGGGGTTCTGGAGTTATGCCCCTTTTAACTTTGAAATTTTTCAAATTTTAGGGTTTCCGACTGATAACTTGTGAATGAAATAATATTTTGTCTTCAAACTTGGTATGTAACTTGTTAACCACAAAACACGAAATTCGGGTTCTGAGGTCCAAGGGGTTCTGGAGTTATGCCCCTTAAAACTTCGAAATTTTGCGAATTTTATGGTTTCCGACTAATAACTTGTGAGTGAAATAAAATTTGTCTTCAAACTTGGTATGTAGCTTGTGTACCACAAAACTCAGACCAAATTCGATTTTTTGGTTCAGGGGTCCCATGGGTTCTGGAGTTATACCCCTTGAAACTTTGAAATTTTGCAAATTATAGGGTTTCCGACTGATAACTTGTGAATGAAATGACGTACTGTCCTCTAATTTGGTATGTAAGTTGTTTGCCATAAAACACAGGCCAAGTATAATTTTGGGTTCAGAAGTACACAGGGATCTAGAGTTATGCCTCTTTAAACTGAAATTTTGTGAAACGTGGCGGGGTATCATGTAATGCACCATTACTATTTTTTATTAATTTAGTTGCATTTGTAATATTTATATCTACAGTGTTAGATAGTTTATTTTGTGGTTTGTTCGATGCAGTTATTGCAACCTGTAAGGGCAACTCTAAAGGCCCATTCATCAACCTTTTCATGTGTTAATTGGGCTGACACTCGTAATAAATGCTCAATATATTGTATTTAGTTAAAATTATGTCAGAAATTTGCAGTTGTTCTCTGTTGGTGTTTGATTGTTATTAGTCATGGTTATTTATATCGCTTTAGAGATAAGACGTACACAACATTTTTTCAAACAGATCACAGCTGTGGAGGTCATTATCTCTGTCATTAGAGTGGTAACATAAAAATAGAAAAATTGATAGTAAATATTGAGAAAGACAGGTAATTATTGAAACTTGTTAAAATCAAATTTATTGCATTGTATTTGAAATTCGTCTCTTGGTTATATTTAAAGATATTGGAATTGTTCAACCTAAATTAAATAGTAGAGATTATGTATACAAACCGATAAATCACGACGATTAAAATGCAGATTTGCTCGAGTCACGTGAGTATAACGTGATCTAAATGGCGCGAAAATCACTACAACAAGATTATCACGTGATTAATGTAATTACTTAATAGGTGCAGAGACATTTAAATACGGAGATTGGAAGCTTATCGTTAAAGCAATGTAAATGCATTTTTAAGCAAACGGCAACGAGATCCTACAAGATACAACGAGACGCGTCATCCGCCATATTGTTTTTCTTTACGATATCGAAGCGGGAAAGAAGTGTTTCGTTACAAATTTGAGAATTATACAGTTAAATTTTATGTTGTTTTATTCCGGCGAGTTTTAAAAGCATATTCTTAGTTAGTTAGTACTAGAAAAAGTATAACTGTGTTGAAATAGCGTCGTAGATCGCGCGAATAGCTTGTTCAAACATTGACGACAAATGGAGATTATTTTCTGATTTTTTGCAACATAAAACTTTTTGCTGGACATGGTATTTGGTGTGTTGATACTTGTAAAATGTAGTAAAGGTATTGTCGTTTCAGTAATCATCCTTCGTTTTTACACATTTTTGTTATTTTTTTTGTCAGTAAACCTCCTTTTCGAAGATGGTCTTTGAAATTCATTTTCGTGGTATATCGGGGTTGCTTCAAAAAACCTTTTGCTGGAAATGATTTTTTATGTATTGATACTTGTAAAATGTAGTAAAGGTATTGTCATTTCGATAATCACCCTTCGTTTTTACATATTTTTGTGACCCTCGATTCAAAGATGGTCTTGAAATATTCATTTTTGTGTCCAAAAGTCCCAAATGGTATGTCATAGTTGCATCAAAAAACTTTTTGCTGGAAATAATTTTTTATGTATTGATACTTGTAAAATGTAGTGATGGTATTGTCATTTCGATAATCACCCTTCGTTTTTACATATTTTTGTGATTTTTTGTCAGTTAACCTCGATTCAAAGATGGTCTTTGAAATATTATTTTTCGTGTCAAATAGTCCCAAATGGGGGTGGTATGTCAAAATTGCATCAAAAAACTTTTTGCTGGAAGTGATTTTTTATGTGTTGATACTTGTAAAATGTAGTAATGGTATTGTCATTTCGGTAATCATCCTCCATTTTTACATATTTTCGGGATTTTTTGTCAGTTAACCTCGAAGTCGTGAGTCGAAGATGCATGGTTTTGAAATTCAATTCGTATCCAAAGGTTGCAGCATAAAACTTTGCTGTAAATGATTTTTTTATGTGTTGATGCGTGTAAAATGTAGAAAATATGTCGTCATTTCGCTATTCTATCTTCATTTTTACATATTTTGTAATTTTTATTGTTTACTTTGGCTATCGCGCCACTTTTTGTAATCTTTTTAATTCCCGTTAGTGGCCGCGATATGATATGACATTTCGCGTAGTTTCTAATCTCTGTGTTTTATATGTCTCTGATAGGTGTAACTAATACGGCGTTATTATTTTTTTAATAATTGATAATGTCTGAAACGACCTCTAACATTCTCCATAAGCATCAGCTATTTTACAACGCTTATAGTTCAACCTTGGCGTGTACACATAAACAATTTTAATAACTGACTAAACATATAATTCACTCAGCAACCGGACCTGGAGTACCCATAATAACCATATTTTTCATATCAAAATGTCATTTCCTGTCTAAAATTGAACGAATAGAATTGATTGTAATTCTAGCAGCCAATCTAAAGTAGTGTTAAAAGTTACTTCTTGCACATGCGCATTTCAAATAGAAACTCCAATCTAATATGTTTCCCGCCGAGACGGGAAACAAAAACACCCATAATAAAAAATTAACAGTTTTGATGTACAAGTGTTCAAGGTCAAAACACTAAGATAGATGAATTTGACTCTTCGTCTCAGTATACGATAAGAAAATGAAGTTAAACAACAAAGATAAATACGTCAGACGTCAATTTCTATAGATCAATATATGGTAATTAATGTTTACCGATTTTGTTTTGTATCAATCCATTCTGAAAATTAACGTAAAGCAGATTTTTACAGAGTATCCTTAAAATGTAATACTTGTGGGATAACAATTTAAAACAATATTTCTGCTGAAAATTTTAAGGAACCATGCTTATATCATATGTTTCCAGTTTGTTCTCAACAAGAAGTATTTAACAATATTTTTTGTTATTTATACATCTATGTCCTTATT
>MJUU01015092.1:35714-47974 GCA_002080025.1 Modiolus philippinarum | reverse complement strand
CAGATATATTCCGACAGGGTCGTACACCAAACCGCATAAGGACAGACAAAGGTCAAGAATTCAGATCTTTAAGTGTTTAACGAGTCTTTAAAGCTAAACACATTCGACATTTCTATGCTTTGAATGAAGTCAAAGCAGCCGTGTCTGAAAGAGCAATTAAAACGATAAAAGCTAAAATATATCGTTATTTTGAATACAAACAAACATACAGATACATAGAGAAGTTGCAAGATTTTGCCACAGGATATAATAAAACTAATCACAGTACCATAGACATGGCACCAGCAGAAGTAACTAAACAAAACTCAGAAAGTGTACACTTGGCTACTTTCTTAGCAAGGAAACCAGAGAGAATGTCCAAGCACTTGAGATTCAGATTCAAAATCGGTGATTATGTTCGAATTACACACTTGAGAAATATATTCTCTCGGGAGTATGACGAAAAATGGACAGGAGAAATATTACCAGATTAAAGATTATAACAGAAATAAAATACAAGGAACGTTTTATCAATCTGAACTTCAAAAAGTTTCCATGAAGGATGACGAACTATGGAAAATAGAAAAGATTATAAAAACCAGAGGAAAAGGTCATAACAAACAGTATTATGTGAAATGGCTTTACTGGCCCGAGAAATTTTCTTCGTGGGTTAACGCCCGCGACTTGCATGACTTGTAATTATATAAATTTGTAAATAAAATAATTTCACAACATAATTATCTTGTTATATTTTTAAACATAAATACAAAATTGCTTACCTTTAGCAACTTATATATTTTCCTTAAAACGTCTTTGTTGTCGTTGTAAATAAGTTTGAAAGTCGCGCAAATATTTTTAGGCATGCGCTTTTATATGGTGATTCGGTATGTCAATATTTCAGCAGTACGATTGACATGTGTTCTTTTGAAATAGTTAAATGGTTGAGTACATAACATTAAACGAATGTTTTATTAAATATGTTGCTATAGAAATATGCCTCAAGCTACAGACAGATTATTCATTATCTGTTTACTTCAAATTAACAGCCCTGCGTGACATTCGTTTTTGATCTGGCTGATTAAAACACCTGCCATTTACTGTAGTCGTGGGAAGTTATTCATTTTGTTTTTTACTGTGAAACAGATATATGTGTTTAGAAATAAATATCTATATTTACTTGTTTACTTACGGAAATTATAAAAATTGAAAATAAAAAGGGGATTATAACAAAAATGTCTTATTCCGGTAGGTCTATAATATATCGTGCTTTAAAGCTCGTATTATGCATATTGTCTTTCTATCATTTCTTATAATTTTAAAGACATTAAAATGATAATTTACTTCTTATTGAGTAATGAAATAATTCATAAAAAGAATTCGCTCATAAAACTTAATGCTCATTTTGATTAAGCTATGGCAAACATGTTAATTACATGTTTTCATTACAGTAGTTTATAACACGACGTATCTTTTTTTTTTTTGCAAAAAAGTACCAGAAAATTATGATTTTCTCATTAACGTATGAAGTGTATTAATTAAAAATGCAGAACACACCTGGATGGAAATCTTTTTCAACAAAACATGTAGCTTTAAAATCGCGGGTTAAAGAACTTACAGCTTAATTGCTTTTATCAAAGGTTAAATTTCTATGTGAAACTTTTACGACTAACTGCAGGTAGCTACTGTCAGCTGTTATTTGTTAATTGATTTCTTTTCATAAGTCGTAGTTCACAAGCTTGAAAATTGCGGTATATAGACATCTGCTTATACGAAAGTTGAATGCCTTTTCTTTGTCTTTCTATTCCTTTTGCGCTGATTGACCATAAGTCCTTTACAAAAGCAAAAGAAATCAACAATAAAATAAACAATTAGAGAGGACTCTAAATGCTCTATTGATTTAATTCTTTAGAAATTTATTTCAGTACTTAGTTTTATTTTAAATTATCTTTGATATATATTGATTATATTGATACTGAACACCTGTCTTTATTCATTTACTACAGCTCGAGGTTTAACCGGAGAGAATATTTTGATGGTATCACCACGGTCTTAGATGTACTCCTCATGCACATATTAGACCGATTAAAATATTAATTATCCATTATCTTTAATTCATTATCATTAGAACATTTACAACTGGAAACATATGCACGATATGGTAACAGTCTCATTATGCATGTCACAACTTCATTTCCAATACATAATATGATCACCAGTTGTTATTAATCAGTAACCATATCAAAGCATTTGCCATTATCTAATTACCAAAACAATGACAAACGCGGCTACATTAGAATGTATATTCAATATTGCAACACATTGTGACATGACTGGATTTACAGTCTAACAATAATAAAGACACACAATTATTAAAAAAGATAAATAGTATTTGATATGACCAATCCAATAGTCCATTATCAATACCTGTTATCAAATTTTCTAATGAAATGGACTTGTGTATTGCATATGCTTATCCGGTACCCCCTTCTGTGCATCAAAACAATAACTTTTGCAAGCAATCTAATATACTCATGCAATATTTCAAAGACATGACGTAACTTAATTTGCAATATATTAATTACACAATATATGGTCATTAGAAATATTACGTCATATCATATGGCCAATGCATGATTACGTAATCAATTCATTGAAAAAGCGCGGGAAATCTGGATCTATACGTACGGCCCTGACTACTGCAATTGATTCCTCTGTTTTGTTTAAAATTTGTGTATCATCTGCAAACATATTAAGTTTGGCTTCGGTCTGCGTTCCATCTGAATGTGGAAGATTGATACCCTGAATATCTGGGTGTGCTCTAATGGATGCCGCCATGGGTTCCGCTTGTAATATGTAAAGCATCGGCGCTATTGGGCACCCTTGGCGCATTGAGCGCGAAATTTCAACATACTTTGATACGAAGCCGTTCGTCAATATACTTGTTTTAGCGTCTTTAAATAACATGTTAACCCATTGTCTAAAATTTGATCCAAAATTAAATTTTTCTAAACACGCGTCAAGCCACCCCCATTCAGTTTTGTCAAAGGCTTTCTGTTGGTCTAAAAATATGATAATGCCTTGTTCATCCATAATTTCTATGTACTCAATAATATCTTGAAGTAGCCGATTAGAGTCGAAAATAGTTCGATCTTTAACACACCCTTTTTGATCAGTCTCTATTATACTAGGCAAGATTAATTTGAGACGCTCTGCCAAAATATTTGAACAAATCTTATAATCAGCGTTCAACAAAGTAACTGGACGCCAATTTTTAATATCCTCCCTATCCCCCATTTTGTACAATAATGTGATCATTCCATGGCATTGTGAATTTGTTAGTGTTTTTTCGTTAAAAATTTCTTTAATAATTTCAAATAACTCTGGTCGTATTAAATACCAGTATTCTTTATAGAATTCAGCCGAAATGCCATCTTCCCCCGGTGATTTTTCATCTTTTAACAAGTCTATTGCCCGTTTGATTTCAGTTTCCGTTATATCATGTTCACATTGTTCCTTTTGTTCTAATGTTATTATATTATTTACATTACTAAGCAATAATTCTCCCGATTCGCGATCCCATCCTTCTGATCGAAATAGTTTTTCATAAAATTTTAATTGCTCACCAAGTATATCATTCATGTTTTCTTTGTAAGTACCGTCTTCAGCTTTTATCCTTGCCCATAACTTATCTTGGCCCCGTTTTTTTCGAGATTAAAAAAATAACTAGTGGATTTTTCACCCTTTTCATACCATTCGCACCTAGATCTGATTCGAGCTGCATCCGCCTTGGACTGATAAAATTTGTCTATATTTTCTTTTAGTTCATTAATTTTTTTTACGTTTTCAGGGTCATTTTGTTTTAGCAATTTATCCAAACGGTTTTCCCAATCATTTATTTGCGATTGATTTTGTTTCTTTGAGATATCTATTGTAATATCTTTAATTTTAATTTTTGTAACGTCCCAAAATTCTCGTTTATTTTGAAAGTCGCCTATTTTATTTTTCCATACATTCCAAAAAGTTTCGAATACTGCTTTAAATTGTGGTGATTTTATAACATTGTTATTCATTTTCCACACTCCAGGGCCGCGGTTTATTTTATCGAGTTTTATATGTACTGTTACCGCGTCGTGGTCACTGAAGGGGAAGTAGATAATTTTCGGATTAAATAATCTTTAACATTTTTAATGAGTATACTCCTTGTGGTAATATTTTCAAGCAAAACCAGAATATTTCAACTCATGTCCTTAACTTTCACATGGGACCAATTGCAACTTTTGTCTCACTTATTTTCAGTGGAATTCACACTGTGAGTTTTGAATGTTGTGATTTCTATTTCTGTGCTTTGTATCTGTCTAACGTAGTTGTTTTGTGTCTAATGTCATTGTTTTCTGTGTTCTCGTTTTGGCGATGTCCTTGGACTTCGATTTTTGTAAATTTCACTCCTCTGTTCCTTCGGTATTCTACTGCCGTTGTTAATAATATTTATTTTACTTAAAAGTGACTGGGCTTTCACATTTCACATGAAAAGGGACTCCAAAGGAGATGGAAATAACAATTGGATGCCATCTACAAGCGAATTGGGCGAAAAAAACACAAGGGAAAACAAAAGACTCACGTAAACAACGAAAGGAGCTAAGGACAGCCGGACTAACAAAAGCAAGTGATAGCGTTTACATGCATTTCTTGCATAAAAACTAGTTCAACCCAGCATTTCTTTTGAAATACCTGTACCAAGTCATCAAAATTGTGGTTAATAGCTTATCCGATGGTTTTCTTTTATTGACCTTTGGTTTTCGACTCCTCACAACATTGTTCGGCAATTTTGTTTTTAACCTCGTGTATATTTCTTTAGTTGGTATTAGAATATATGACCTCGAGAAATGACCTTGGCATGTGAACAATTACTTGAAAACTTTAACATTGATTGTAACTTTTGAATGGTTAGTGATAGAAATCTAACATTTCTTATCTGGTTAGAGAATAGTTCACCTCGGTACCGTGATCTTCACATTGTACTGATGAAGAACAAATTTTTGTTTATCTATTTATAGATTAAGAAAAAAAATGATCATCTGTTGATCACCCTTTTTCAAATAACGATATTTTCCGGTGCAATATTTCAAGATCACTGCATCCTGACCTTTTAATTCTTCCCAGAAGCAATGGAGTCATCGTTAAGTAAAACGTTAATGGATATTTCTCTAATTCTTGTTCAAAATAAATACTTCCCAAATGATGATAGATGAACTTAATAATCAACATGTTTAGACATTGATCTCACTTGCTGATTGGTTGTCTCGTGTCAGTTTCAAGAAATAGTGCAACCGGATGTTGATGAATTTAACACCTGTATCATTGTCTAGCGAATTGATTTTTACATTTTATGACTAAGATAACTCAATATATTGATAATATGACATTTTTTATCAAAAATATTACACTGAACACCCCTGTCAATGAAAGGCGCAATGATACACATAGCAACGATGATAGCAACAAAATGGCGGCATACTAGAGACTGGAGACTACGGAGATCGCCATACGTCAAATAAATTGAGTAGGAATTAGAGAAAAAATCTCTAACATTGTTTTCCGGTTTATTACGATAATTTCTCACATCTCGATAGTTAAATTTTCACATTTTAAAGTTCTCGGATAAACCTCGAACTTTAAAATGTGAAAATTTAACTATCTCGATGTGACAAATATACGTAATAAACTGGAAACAATGTTAGAGACTATATTTACACATTATTTTATGAAAATGAAATATATTGTACTATTGTACAGTTTCTTCAGGCACATGAATAACCCTCCTTTGATATTGCTCACAGTTTAAAAAGCGTGGGTTTTATGCGATAGATTTATTCTTAGCTGCTGTTAGGTGTTTGGCAAGCATATCAAGGAATTAAACAATATGTTTTATTTCATAGGTCAATCTTTAATTTTCACGTTTTTTTTTTATTCATATATGTAAATTTACATTTGCCTGTACCTTAAGCCTATATTATGCTATTAATTTGTATTTGGAAAATTATTTTCAAGATGATGAGCTTTATACTTTATTTCAAATCTTTTTTTACAATTTTCATGCCCATTGGCGAAATGATAAGCTTATTATTTCCTGATTTTATGACAGTTTAAGGGGGTAGACCTAGGTAAGCCTAAAATTTTTCACTCGTTTAATTTTCTTAATATTTTTAGTATTAAAACTACACATGTTCATGTTGACTTTCAGCAATTTTCAACAATTTTTACCGTCACGTTTTATGTCTAGTGTTCATCAAAGATACCGTGTTTCCTCATATTATTTGGTCCGTTCAGGACTTGATTGTGATGTATAAAATTGGCTCTAATTAAATTTGTATTTGATTTAAAATTATTTCGAATGAAAAATTCTGTAGTTTAGACATGTGTGAAAGTAATCATGAATAACGATAGTAAATTGAAATAGTTTGAACTGAAATATATAGATGTTCTAAATAATATAGGCTGAAATTTTTACTGTATTTTGGTCACTATTAAACACTTCTTGTAAAAAATTCTGTCGTTTAATTTTCACCAAAAACTGAGAGTAGAAAGAAAACTAGCATATGTAAGATATATTAAAATTTTAGAAAATTCTACCGTCCCATTTTTTCTTAATTTAGAATAAAGTGGGTAAAAATCAATAAAATTGCTGAATCCGTGCTAAAAATTACCTCCCTTGGCAGAAATCCGACTTTTACACATTTTCATTTTCGTTGGACAGCATTGCAAAAATGTAGAGTAAGATGCACTCATTATAAATTACTGGATGTTTGGTATTTGTTTTCATGACAAAATTAATATTTATTTGCTGTGTGGAAAAAATTTTTACAATTTCAAAATTTTGATAATACCTATTGTAATGATTCTATTTGTTTGCGTAAGTAATAAAAAAGTGAAAAACAGAGTTATCTCCTCCTACCCCAGGTCTACCCCCTTAATTTGCATTTTGAAATTTGTAAATGGGGGTTATATCAAAATTACCAAACAGAATTGTCAAGAGCCAAAGTCCAAGAGGCTAAAAGACAAAGCAGATGGAAAATCACCGGAAAATATTGTCGACCGCAATGGTCCTGGCTTGATACAAGCATTTCAAAAGAAATGCTTGGTTAAACCGGCTTTTTGGCGCGCCATAAAATTTACAAATTTATGGCAGATTCAGAAAACTCATAAGTACATCTTAAAAACGCTAAACAAAGCCCCAAATATAATAATGACCATCTTACCTATCATACCATACAAAATTGTTGCGTCACAGTTGACTGTAATTGGGTGTGAATATAAAGACCGAAACAAGTTTTGGTCTCATTTGCATTTCTCGTGTTTCCATTTAGTCGAATCGCTCTGTCTTGTTTGGTAATATTGATTTTCTTTGACACCATTGACATAAAAGATCTTTTCACAATTAAGGAATTCAGCTTTAACACATATTTCGGTATATGGATTTCCAAATGTTTTGATTTGAAACAAAGAGACATAAGTTGTCGAAATGCACATATGCAGAAACTAAATTAGCAGTTTGCTATTTAAAATATTTTTCCTGGTAACTACATCTTGAATGGATCCAAAATTGTAGTAAAAACCTCAATTTGAGTAGCAATTTTAAATTCTTTGTGGTTACGACGAAAGGTATTATTAATTTTAGGAGAGAAAATCCATTTAAGGTCAATCAAGTCATTGTCGCATCCTTGTTGGTCATAATCAATATTTACAGTTACAACCCATTTCAGACCATTAAGAAATTTGGGAAGGGGTTTCCCCTTATAATTTAGGTAATAGATATTAATTCCAAGTAACCTTTCAAAACAAAATTTGGGCAGGAGTTCTCATAATCTAGTTTATACATATTGCTGAAATCGTGAAAAAAAACATGTAGCAGATTCTAAAATTTCAGTTTTTCTGGTTTGGTTTTCATTTTAGACTTCCATTCACAAAAAAAATTATGGAGGAGTTCCCCTTATAATCTAGGTATTATATTGCTGAAATCATAAAATGTTTGAAAAGAACTGATATCACAGAGGTATGTAATTCCCCCTCCACAAAAGACCTTTGAGAGGGTCAGGAAATTTACCAGAATTAAAATATTTTTTTTTAATTCTAATTCTTTATTTTGACTAAATAGTTTATTGAGAACTTTACAAAAGACTTTTCGAAATACTTAACATTTCTTCACATTACGTTTATTACTCCCAAAGTTTTATTATCTGTCGTTTTAGAATTATCAGTTTTCATTATATCTTAATGTAAGTAAAAGACGTCCCAAAAAGTATGTTGATCAACATAATTAGAATTATTTAATGTTAAAGTCTGTTCCACTTCCTTTAGATAATGGAAATTATCTTCTGCTGACTTCAATATTGCATATTCCTGCACCGGATTTTGCATTGTTGTGTAAAAATATCGTACACTTCTGAAACCACTTTTAATTTGATGATTTCTAATATATTTGGAGAGAAAAAAAAACACTTTTTAAAAATGCTCCATGGTTTCAAAGGGATAACGTTTTCGGCGCACAATTATCGACAAGACTGGACCCAATAGTTATAGGTATTGGCAGGTAATAACTGAAGTCATATGAAAAACAATTCTCGCTTTGGCTTTTACCATATGCTTGGACCCCCCCCCCCCCNTTTTAATTCAAGCAAGAAAACATACCCGTAAACGAAATAATTCAACAAAATACCCCAACCTGTAATTGAAATACGCATGCTTTAAACACAAAAGGAAAATTTAAAGAAATTATTTCTATTTGGTGTGTATACAAACAAAAAGTGCGTGGATGACAATTGTTAACCCCAAACGAGTACATATGTCTATTATTAGATAGGTCAACTCGGGTCATCCATTTCATCAAGTTACTTGATCGCCCTTATAAAGGAAGTGAAACCGACCTTAAGTACAAGTTGTATTAATTAAAAGGAATATTTCTGAGTATCCCAGTAACAAGCTGAAATACATGTAAGCCCGCCCGCCAATCAGTCTTACGGGAAACTATAAGCCGAGTACAACTCGTTGCAAATCGTCTAAATATACACAGTGTCGAGTTATTTATCATTTCGATTACTAGTAGTAACTTCGATTCTGTAGAGATAAGTAACAAAATACCGAAGTTACTATTACTGTTACTGTTAATTTAGTTTCGGCCAACTTATGTCTCTACAGTGCAGATCATATCAAAACGTTTGGATGTCCATAATCTTGATACGTATAAATAGATAGAGAACAAGTAACAAAAGCCAAAATTCAGCGAAGGACAGAGCTATGCATGCATGAGGGGGATATTCCTTAGTTTTAAACAAAATTTTGTAAAATTTAGATACTTTAAGGATCAAAATAAATCGGTTGTCGGGTCTGCACCGAAGTACTGACTATTGCATGGATTGGTGAGTAGTAAATAAACAAAAAGAAACAGTAATTACTTACACCAAAATTAAAAAATTCGTAGTCCTTGCACTTCGTGTTGCATTCATCAAAATTTAGATCTTCATCACCTGATCCACAGTATATTTTTCTCTTAAGACCTTTCAAACAAAAAGAAATTATGTTGTTAAAAAGAACTTGCTTCATGTTTTAAGGGTATGCTTTCTTTAAATCGAAGAAATAAACATATACCCATGACTTGTGTATTTATCACAAAAAAATATGAAATATGTACTTTTTTATTTCAGGAGAAATAATTAAAAGTAAATGTGTTTATATACTTGTATACAGACGACAATTGATATCCCAGTAAGGGAAACTCCACTTAGGAATCACATTTTAAACGGTAACAATAACTAAACATTTAGAATATGATAAAAACTTATATTTACTTTAGGAAATTAGCGTTTTTTTCCAGCCTTTAAAAGTAAACTGTTGTCGGTGCTGTTGTTCACTGCGTTGTCTTTTTATCACAATGTTATTTTTAGTATCGTCTTTGTCGATGATGTTTGTGATATAATTGCCTTTGTGACATCTGTTTTTAAGTGATAATGCCTTTTTTTATACCCTCACCTTGGTCTTGTTTGAGGGTTAGAGTAATACCTGTAACATAAATTTTAATTGGTTTTGTCTTAGGGTTGGGGAATGACATTTACCAATCAGCCACCCAACAAATCTTACATAAACAGTCATTTTCACTTCTCAACAGCAATTGCTGTCGAGTTGCTACCGGAAAAAACCGCAATGGATGGGGAGGTTTGGCGCGCCATTAAACCGGTTTAACCCACCATTTCTTTTGAAATGCCTGAACCAAGTCAGGAACCCACCATTTCTTTTAAAATGCCTGTACCAAGTCAGGACTATTGCGGTCGACAATGCTGCCGGTGGTTTCCACCTGATTTGTCTTTTTGTCTCATGGACTTCGGCTCTTGACAACCCTGTTCGGTTATTTTGTCATTACCCCCAGTGACTTTGGAATGCAATGCCCGAAGATTTTACACGTGTACTGGCCTCTCACTAATACTGCCGATGTCTACTGAAATACACGAAGACCCCCATTAATTTTTTTTTCTGTATTGGAGAGGCTTAAATTGTCGAATTAATGTTAAATAAAAACATTTTTAAATATTAGAAAATACTCTGATGTTTTTAATATAAAAAATCATTTTCTTATTTATTTGAAAGAATGATTTCCTAATATAAAAAAATCATTTTTGATATCAGATTCAGATTCTTAATTTACACTCAGACCAAAAGTGTGTGTAACACGAGGACACTATGTATGCTAACAACAAAATGAGAGATAAGACAAATACATAAAAAAGAAAATATAGCTACACAAAAATACTTGAAACAGTGAAATCCCCTCTAGATGATTGGTGCATATAACTTTACCATTTTTGCAAACAATTATCCCGAAACTTTTGTTTTACTAATGGTTAATATAAACTTAAGTCAATATACTGCTAACGTTGATTCAAAAATATACAATTGGCCAAATATCCTAGCTACATTATGCGACTGAAATGAGAAACAAATTAACTTGAACAATGTTTAAGCTGGTATGCAACATTGTGTCTCTCTAAATACGAACATGGCATCCAGGAATGAAGTCTGGTTCCGGCTTTTTCCCCTGTTTCCATCAGGCATGGTGCGAATTACAGTATAATGTAATGCATTGAATTAACATTACTTGAAGATAATTTGCATTGAATTACCATTACCATTACATGAAATTTGCAAAGAAATGCATTGAATTACCATTACTTTAGCTTAGTAATGCATTGAATTACCATTACATTTTGACATTTTACCAACAAACAAATCAACTGGGATATTTCCTGGAAAACAAAAACAAAAAGTCTAAAGCGTCTGAATTTTATTATCCTACAGTTGGGTGCTGACGCAACATTCCATCCAAGTGCACTCCAAAAGCGTTCTTCGCGTGCACTCCAAAAGCGTTCTTCGCGTGCACTCCAAAAGCGTCCCTCGCGTGCACTTCATGTGCACTTGAAAGTGATTCCATGACAGCCTAGAGTGAACTTGTGACCACTTTCAAGTGCACTTGAAAAGAAGACTCGATCGCGTGAGTGATCGCAAAGTGCACTTGAAGTGAACTTCATGGCAGTTTGGATTGCTCTTAACAACTGGTCAGTGCAAAACACGTGATATTAATATGACGAAATTAACTTTAAGCAAAAAGTGTGAAAACTCGACGATTTCATTCTCTTTTTAATTTATTTTTGATCATGAATTAAATCCAAAATGCCATTATAAATTATAGCGGTTATTTTTTTGTGTTTTTTTTTGGTTTTTTTTTGGGGGGGTGTTTTTTTTTTTTCATTTATACATTCCATGCTTCCGTCACATTATATTCTTAATAAATCTTTAAAAAAAAGAGTATTTTATCGAGACCTATGTTCATGCTGGAGACATTAAATTCATATGTAATTTCATAAAAACTTTCTCGCAATACCAAATTTATGCATTTTTTGTCAAAAATGACCTCAAAAGTAGGAGATATTGTTAGAAAGTGCTTATTTCAATTGTCGCGACACAACATTTATATGTATGTCTCTAAAAATTACCTTATAAGATTGAAATATTTTGCATTTGAGCTTTTTAGCTCACCTGACCCAAAGGGTCAGTGTGAGCTATTGCCATCACTTGGCGTCCGTCGTCCGTCCGTCGTCCGTCGTCCGTCCGTTAACTTTTCACATTTTCATCTTCTCCTCTGAAACCACTGAAGCAAATTCAACCAACCTTTACATGAATGATGTATGGAAGGTCCTTTACAAAGATTGCTCATTTCGTTCCGATCCGATAAAAAA
>MJUU01015092.1:13622-25576 GCA_002080025.1 Modiolus philippinarum | reverse complement strand
CTATGAGAGGTGCACAGTTGGTACCCATAGGAATACCTATTTTTTGCTGATAGACTGTATCATCGAAACGAACAAAAATATTATCAAGAAGAAAATTTAATGCTTTTATCATATCCTGACAAGTCCAGTTGGTGTATTTGTCATGTTTGTCGTCACTGAAAAACTGATTTATCTTTAAATTTGTATTTTTCTGTCAAAGATAGCTTATTCGACAGTTTTACAATGGCTTCTACAGTCAAAATGTCATGATCCCGCTTCGAATTTCAAACTTAATTGGCCGGAAATTTTCTTTATTACAGATAAGAATTTATGTATAGGATAAACGTAAACATTGTGTAGAATCTTGCTAGATGCGGACAAATATGTTCTGAATTGTATTATTAGATAATTGTGCAAAATTTCAATATCTCCCCTATGCATTTCAACTAAACATGACTGACAAGCAAGAGTTACAAGATGGCTGCTATGCAAATTAGTAAAGTACCCCTGATTCTGCCATATGTCAGTCTTACTGATTTTGACCAAATGAATTATACATAACTAAAATACCGATTTTCTGTTAATTTAGTTGCTGTAGATCGCCGTTTCGACAACATATGCATCTTCCGTGCAGATAAAGTCAAATATATGGAAGACCAAAATAAAGGCTTAAAGAAAACAAAAAAAAACAAAAAAAAACAGAGGCTCCCAGTAGCCTATATCGCTCACCTAGTTTTCAGTTGCAACAATCAAGCTAACATCGTAAGTTATACAGTTGATCTTCAGTCTATCGGACTTTGGAAGCTGAAACAACACATCTTGAACTGTATTTAAAGTCTGATTATGTTTTACTATATTTCTTTGTCGGGCTTTTTTGACAAAAACGTTCTTGCTGAGGACCCTTTTCGACACCAGTTTTGAAGTCGATCGACACATCATTTTGTAAATGGCGGTCAACAAACAATTTTCAACATCAGTTTAGAAGTCGCAACATCAATATCTATTTGGAAACCAAATTTCATTGAAATCGGACAATATTAAATTTTCCCGCCTTTTTTGGCAGCCATTTTGAAAATGGCAGTCAGCGAACAATTTTCAAGATCACTTTTGAAATGCGACATCAATGCCTATTTGGAAACCAATTTTCATTGAAATCCGACAATGTTTAATATTCCCGCCTTTTTTGGCGGCCATTTTGGAAATGGTGGTCAACGAACAATTTTCATCACAACAGTTTTGAAGTAGTGATATCAATATCCACTTGGAAACCAAATTTCATTGAAATCAGACAATGTTGAATTATCCCGCCTTTTTCGGTGGCCATTTTGAAAATGGGGTCAACGAATTATTTTTAACATCAGTTTTGAAGTTGCGACATCACTACCTATTTGGAAACCAAATTTCATTGAAATCGGACAATGTTGAATTTTCCCGCCTTTTTTGGCGGCCATTTTGAAAATGGCAGTCAACGAACAATTTTCAACATCGATTTTGAAGTCGCAACATCAATATCTATTTGGAAACCAAATTTCATTGAAATCGGACAATGTTGAAATTCCCCGCCTTTTTTGGCGGCCATTTTGAAATCGATGGTAAACGAACAATTTTCAACGCTATAATCCGAGATGGGTTTTTAGATTTTCTTCAAAATTGAGCGGTAGGTAGATCTCATCATACTGATCATTTTAACCCTCTGTCAGATTTTTAATATCTGTAACAGTTTTCGAGTTATTGGAAAAAACTGCAATTTACCCCTATGTTCTATTTTTAGCAACGGCGGCCATGTTGTTTAACCTAATGCCTAATCGATCACAATTTTGAGAAGCCATACTCTTGCGATGATTCAGGCCAAGATTGGTTACATTTGGCTCGGTAGTTTCAGAGGAGAAGATTTTTGAAATTGTTGACAGACGGACGGACGGACGGACGACGGACGCATAGTGATGGCAAAAGCTCACATGGCCTTTTAGGCCAGGTGAGCTAACAAAAAAAACAATGGGATCTAAAATGAAAAGCCGAAATCAGCTAAGGACAGAGCTTTTCACGAGGAAGGCAACCATTAGTTTTAAATAATTTTTTTCCTAAATGATTCAAAATATTTTTTGGGGTACCGAAGTACTAGACTATTTGGATGGTGAATACCCTTGAGACTTATAGTCCACCAGCAGGTACATCGCCCTATAGTGGTTATAAATAACAAAATACCGAAGTTACTTAAAATTTAGAATATATGATTCCGAATGCCAACAGTGATGAAAATCATCTTTTTAAACCTGTTAACATCGGAAAATCCAGCAAGGTCTTCGGCTGGATTTGAACCCTTGCTTGTTTTCATCTATGGCAACACCGCATGTACTATGTCCAGCTCCCTAGACCACTCGGCCACCTAGGCTATATAAAATATAGCTTTCGATAACCGGGTCATTCCTCCTCGTAGGAAATCTAGAGTTGTAACATAGTACATGATGAACAATAGGTGGGTAGGAAATAGATAGAAGAAGGATAAGGTTGCAACAGGTAAGATACATTAGGTATATAGATAATAGTGTTGCACACAGCTCTGTATAACATGAATGATAATGTGTCGGTAAGGTGAGCTGCAAAGGTAGAATATATGATTCCGAATGCCAACAGTGATGAAAATCATCTTTTTAAACCTGTTAACATCGGGAAATCCAGCAAGGTCTTCGATTTGAACCCCTGCTTGTTGTCATCAAGGGTTTCGTTTCAGCTCACCTTACCAACACATTGTCATTCATATTATACAGAGCTGTGTGCAACACTATTATCTATATACCTAATGTATCTTGCCTGTTGCAACCTTATCCTTCGTTCTATTTCCTACCCACCTAATGTTCATCATGTACTATGTTACAACTCTAGATTTCCTACGAGGAGAAATGACCCGGTTATCGAAAGCTATATTTTATATAGCCTAGGTGGCCGAGTGGTCTAGGGAGCTGGACATAGTGCATGCGGTGTTGCCATAGATGACAACAAGCAGGGGTTCAAATCCAGCCGAAGACCTTGCTGGATTTTCCGATGTTAACAAGTTTAAAAAGATGATTTCCAGCACTGTTGGCATTCGAAATCATATATTCTACCTTTGCAGCTCACCTTACCAACACATTATCATTCATATTATACAAAGCTGTGTGCAACACTTTTATCTATATACCTAATGTATCTTACCTGTTGCAACCTTATCCTTCTTCTATCTATTTCCTACCCACTTAATGTTCATCGTGTACTATGTTATAACTCTAGATTTCCTACGAGGAGGAATGACCCGGTTACCGAAAGCTATATTTTATATAGCCTAGGTGAGATGATTTTCATCACTGTTGGCATTCGGAATCATATATTCTACCTTTGCAGCTCACCTTACCGACACATTATCATTCATATTATACAGAGCTGTGTGCAACACTATTATCTATATACTTAAAATTTAGTTTCTACATATCGTCATTCCGGCAACTTATGTCTCTACGATGCAGATAAGTTCTATTCATTGCCTTTTTGAAATTAAGTTTGAACAGACTTTTAAGCATTCAAAAACAGTGAACAGCCGGTTCTATGTCAACAATTGTATTTTATTAAATTATATATTCATTATATGCATTTAATGATTATAACTTCGGAATCAAATGGTCACACATCATTGTCTTACTTAGAGATATAGACTGTAGAAAATGTTAAAGGTTCAACACTTTAACAAATATGTAAAGAGATCGTGCAGCTGAATCATGGCCACGCTTCCTGTCAAATTGTCAATCTTAAAATTGAATACAAGTAAAACATATCGTAATTGATAGCAAAATGGTGTGACATTTCAATTGCAATACTAAATGGCAGAAATATAAGTTTAAGAAAACATAAAAAATATAAAATTACAGTGACAAAAAATAATACAATGGACCTAAGGAGATACCGAGGGAGCAAGACACGTTTTTCCAAAGAATACGAATATTTCCGACTCCATCAGTATAGCTCAAAAGCTAGAAACTTACCAACAGGATTAATATGTCTAATAAACTGTATTTTTGCACCAACCCAATACGTTCCCGGTTGTATACTCATGTTAAAGCTGACATCGTAGAAAGAACTACCCTGGTTAAAGTCCACACCAAACAGTTTACAGTTTGGAGGTATGTTGCTGTATGAACTACTGTTGTGCGTTATAAAAACATCGTCTGCAATATACACTGAAATAGTAAAATAAAATCAAACTAGACTGCCCGACCTGAAACTTCGCAGGGGACACCGAATAACTGACCTCTTAAAATGTCAATCATGATAAGAATCGTAAATATCAACCGATGTATTGAAGAAATCTTAAGTGCAAATTGTCATGGCTTTATATGAAAATAGTTTTGTTCTTCTCCAGTGCATTATTTTGTTCCTAACAGCAAACGATGTAATGGACAAGCATCGTGCGTCATCGTTAAACCCTTTCCTTCATAACGACGCATTTTGACGCCTCTAGCCCCCTTGTAGGGCTATAAGAGGGTGTTGTATTGGACCTCAGGATGAGAATATGGGCTTATTGAACAGATTATAACTTGGGCAAACAATTGAGTGTTTTTCGCGCGCGATTGGGAACCAAAAAGATATGACGGGGTCCAAGAGGGGGGTATGCCCCTCTGTCTGGGGGTTCGAAGGGGAGCGTTAGTCCCCTCGTCACCAGACCAATTCTTGGGCTTATATACATTATCAAATAGTGATAGCTATTCCCCAACACATATATTTTGAAATAAAACTTTGTTGCGTAATGACAGTTATTTTTTTTTCATCTGTACATGGGTTCTCATAGGCAGCATAACATACAAAAACATTTAAAAACAATATGTGTTTGTGAATCACTATGTCCCCGGAGTAATCATGTCTACAATGAAACATTAAAGTAATAATTACAATATACACTAGAAATTAAGTTTAAGTAGATATTTGTAATAAGTTGCAGTATATCTATTCACACCTTATATATTGTCCAGCTTTATATGATCAATATACTGTCTAAATATGAAGGTCCTTTCACATATGGTTGAAAAGATAAAAGTTAATGTTAAAGTTTTTGTTAAAGTTTTCTAATTAAGAAATAATTCATGACAGGTATGTGGTTATTGGAAATTTATCCATGGGCTTGGCCTTTATATTCGATTTTAACCCAGAGTGTTAGCGAGGGGTTTAATTTTCGAATATAAAGGCCCAGCCCATGGTTAATCCTCAACACATATATTTTGAAATGAAACTTTGCTTAGGCATGTGCAAATTACAGTGTGTTTTAAAAAATAATTTAAAGTAGGTTTTGAAGGCAAAATATCCCCCAAAAAATGTTGTTTTTCATCCCGTTTACTCATATTTCGATACCATTTGCGCATGTGCGAAATATATAGTTATCGAGGGTTATACTGAATGACGATTAACAGGAGACATGTTAGAATTTGCACTCAGTGACCTTAACTTTTGACCTGACCTTGATTTTATGTCAATTTGTACTAAGCTCTGTTAGATCTATTCACATATAACAAATGAAGCCTCTAGCAATTGTCATTAACAGTTTGTGTCGAATTGGAATTCCGATAGTCTGTTGAAAAACAAGTCCTCCAAACTGGACAAATATATTGTCGATCAGAAACTCTAACAGTTTAACCACTTCTTCCTCTGTATATTTTTTCGCCGATTCGGAGTCATTTTTTACAAAGAAGGCTTAATTGTTCTCTACCTACAACAATGTACCTATACCTTCGTTCACCGTTCTTACGGGAGAAACATCTATGAATGAAACTTTAGTTGTTTAATTGTTCATGAGTGTTCGTGTGCCATGTGATAATGTTTTTTGCAATGAAAATTCACAAAGATTGCTCGTGGAGTAACTACCAAATAGTCTTTCAGTTGTTTAAAAAATTTTTAAAAATACAATCGAAATAAATTGTTTAGAATTCTATTACTCTTCATTTATTTATAAAAAAAATTACTCGTACGCATTTTGTTAACTTGAATTTTTGTACATGAACTTCGAGGGAACCGTTTTCCTATAGTGTTTTCTGGACACTATAGGAAAATGGTTTCCGACGGAGAAGTCCTTAATTAATTTTTACATAACATAAAAGAAATCAAACTCAAAACGAGGCAAAGTATAGTGAACCGGAAGTGTCGTGAGGTCTAGTCCCATCGTCAAGTATAGTATCCCGCCGTCAAGGTAAACAAATAGCTGTTCAAATGTAGTGACGTCAGATTATCCAATGAAATCACATGTTTTGTTCTGAAAAAGAAAAGGCTTGCGAGTGGACATATAAAAATGGAGACGAAATAATGAGTACATTGTATATTATTGGTTGTAAAATATTCAGGTTTTGGAAATGAAAATCGAAATAATTTATAGATGATAGAGAAATAGATACCTTAGAATTATCACTTAGTGCACAGGCTCGACATTAGATATTCATTCATAATTTTCCATGACCTAATTGAGTCGGGTAAAACTTTCTTCTTATATAATGTATAAAATAAGGAAAGTCAAGCACTAGTTTACAATATCAAAAAGCAACTCTGTATTTTTCACATGAAATTCGTGTGATAGTTTTGATGCTAACTTCGCGTTAAGTTAATGGTAGGATCCATGCTAAATGAGTTCATCTTCCATTCATATCAACATTTTTTTTCCTTAGGAAATAAAAAAAATTAAGAGGTGAAATTTCTCTAACCTTTTGACTTATTGCTGAATGCCCTCGATATCAACAAGCAAACCAAAGCTGTGAATGTCACTCCGTTTCCCATTGCTTTTGATGTTAAGTATTTCTTCAAAAATTGTGTAGTGAATTCACTATTTGTGTAAATAAAAGTAGAATTTTCAATTTTTGATTATAGGGCACTCAGAGACCGGAACTAAACAACAAATATATTTAATCTTTTAGTTCCTGTATCCATTTTAGACAATTGATTTGTAATAAAATAATAATTTATGACATCAGATCTTTTGACCTGACGAACAATGAAAGACAAAAAATAAAAATATGTTGAGAGACAGCTTAATGTCATATAAATTAGACAGAATAAGAAGGTTTGTATAGCTGTCGTGCATGGAGAACAACAAAATAAAAATATGAAATAAAACTAAAATCTAAAAAATATATGTACAAGAAAGAAAAGGCCCAAATTTTCGGAGTTAACTCCTTTTACGAGGGTGAAAAAGAAGAACAGGACATCAACTTGGACCAGAGACACGTCTCACTTCTGTTGTCTTCAACTAAAACCCTGTAATGAAAGACCTTTGCTCAAATATGGCATCATGCTGAGTGGTACATGTATTTGTTAACATACGTTTGAATAGCAAACCAATACCGAAAAAAGGCAGAAAAAGAAAAAAATCTAAAATCAGAAATCAAAAACCACGGCAATTCAAATGTAACATAAATTGAGTCTTCATGAAAAATGAACAAGAACGGTACAAAAAGACTAAAGCACTAGCAGTGAGAGCACTCACAGAACGTGAAGAATTATCAGGTGCTTTTGAAGGGATTGCATGATAAGGCGCAAGTATGGGACCCGTCAAACAGCCAGCTAAAAGAAGGTGAATAAATCTGTTTGATGGCTGATTGGTAAATAACCTTTTCTAAACTAATCAATCTACATGTTAATACTCAAACAGCACCATGGTAAAAGTTGATAACTTAGTATACAGACAAATCTGTTTCACAAACAACCGTCAAACAAAAAAAAAATAAATAAACATAACAGTGTAATATACAAGAAAACATAGAAAACAAAAGAATTGACAGTTTGAACTTCCACTGAAAAAAATGCAAAATGAGCAATTAAAAATGGAAATATATGCAGTTTTTCTTGCATCAGCTGATGTAAAGATAGCCACGAGCCTAAATTTGATTATTGTTATAAGGTGGTTTGTGTTCATTGTTTTTTGTTTTATATATGTTAGCGGCAATGGGTGAAATTATATAGATGGTCTCATTACAAGGTTCTGATCCCGGATCCCGCTTATCGTTTTGTTAAATTCCCGTATCCCGCTTATCATTTTTTTGGTTTTCCCGAATCACGCTTATTCAATATTCAAAAATTAGAGTAACGTATAACCAGTACGTTTTTGTATATATATTCAGATAATATGGTATTTTGATGGTGTAGGCAAAGTAATTAGAAGTAAACGCTTAGAAGAGAAGGCTTTTGAACGTATTCGGATCTTAGTTTAATGTTAAGTTTTATACCTAGCTGTCGATCATTTTGGACAAGACTCAGACACGATAAACGTAATTGTAAAGCAGACCCTGAAACCATCCAACCTATTAGCATACAAAGTTTCAGTGTCTGTGTTGAATTCTAACAATTTTTCTGAGTGAATCAAGTAGGGTTCTTGATAAAGCCAGTCAAGGGCACCTAGATCTATCCTAACAAGGAACGATTATTCATCTAGAAATGCTTCATAGCAGACACTATTGAAAGTACATACATGTGTAATTCATCACGAGTTGCGCAATAATTGCGTTCTGGTTTATTCAAACTTTTACTAAAATAAGCTACAATGATCTCTTTTTCATCTTGTTTTTTAGATAATACAGCTCCCCTTTCAAAGGAGCTGGCATCGGTGTCTAATATTTACGTTTTACTGGCATCCATGGGTATCCGAAAATTATGGGCCTACACAAGACAGTTTTTATGTTTGTCAATTGCCGCCTGACCCTGACTCTCGTGACATTTGATATTTTCACCCTTTTCTTTCAACTTATGAAGTGGTCTGGCTATTTTTGAAAAGCCCTTTATATACATGCGTTAGAACGAAACTTCACACATTCCTCTCGGATTTGGGCACTGGCCCGGTATATTTTCCAAAAGAAAACAACATGGTCCAGTCGAAAATCAAAAGGTATCTTGAAAAACTTCACCCATTGTAGGTTGTAATTTTTGTAACGAAAAGCTGAGCGCAGTGGCTATTTAGCCGGTACCAGAAAGATAGTCCACAGGCAATAAAAAGGTAATGTCTGGAGTTAGAATATATTTAAGTTTTTCAAAAGAAGACATATTTTTAATTCAGAGTGTATATTTACAATAATTTCAAAAAGTTTACGTCTGTAAGTCTCATTTATTGTACAGTTTAAAAAAGAGATGGGCTTCATCTTCTACATTTTTACATTTTTGACACAATCTTTGTTCCCTCGGAATTTTTTTTTTTTGTATCGGCCCATTTCCACTCCTAATTGATGATCACTAATACGAAATTTTGTTATAATGCAAAGTATGTTTCTGATACAATTTAACAAATATATTGTAATAAAAATATAATCTGTTCTATACAATTCCACTTACCCTTAGAACAATATTTTTTAAAAGACTGATTTGTAATAAGTAAATGGACGACCATTTGATTTTCAAAGGGGTTGGGCTATTTTGTAAATAAATAATTCAATCTTGGGGCCAGTCGAAATAAATATTCTTGTCCTAGAGTACTACTTGTCATGTAAAATAAACAATTTAATTTTGATTTGAAGAGTGCCAGTGGAAATAAATATTCTTGTCCTATAGTACTACTTGTCATGTAAAATAAACAATTTAATTTTGATTTGAAGGATAATTTTTTTGTTGTTGCCAATTCAAATAAATTATTTGATATGACATTTGATGAAAAATGACTAATTTTTTCGAGATTTTCGTGAAAATACATAATTTTTTAGGGAAAAAATCGTCTAAGCTTCTCCCCCAAAAATCACAAAAATATCGCCAACACTGCCGGGCTTTATACTTTCAAACGTACATCTTTAAAATCAGAAAGTCTAAATGCAAAAATAAGGGGTATAAAGTAAGTGAACATAAGGCAAAGTCAAATGGAATAACGCTTTTTATTGTTGTTCTACGTGTTGAAGTCACCAATTTCAACAATGAACAAACACTCCTACCTCAAATGAAGTTTACGACGGTTCCTAGAACCGACCTGAGTGAGGTTCATTTACTACATGTCGAACAACGCTACATCCATGGATACGGGGCCATAAAAAACATGCAAAATATATGACCGGACAAAGTACTCTTACAAACACTGTCCTGACAAAGGCACCGTAAAGACAATCGGCGTACAAACGACTTTAAACTTATTTTATTTGCTCAATAACAAACAGCAAAATGGATAAGACACAAGTTAATCCAACTTAGATCGTCTTCTCCATAAATACAATATATTACAATAATATGTAGGCATGCAAGTTCATTATTAAAGTACAAATAAATATTTTTAGAGCAATGAATACAAAAAGACAGAAAAAAGATACACAAAGGATAGAAACGCAGAGTGTATCAGTTGTGTGTGTGGACTATACAATTATGTAAATAAGCTAGAAGTATAATCATACTATAAGAAATCGTTTAGAAGTTTTTATATACTCGAATACAGCTCTAAAAATTTCTATATTTTCATTATCGGTAAGCGGTGCACTACCGCTAATCAAAAGTTGGAGGTCCACGTCAAGACATTCGGGCAACCAGACCAAACTATTTAATAAATAAAACACCACGCTGATCAAAATGTAATGGACATACAAAGAAAAATTGGTTGCAGTCTTCACATGGAGCACCATAACGACAAGATGGGTTTGATAACACGTTTATTCTAAAAAGATCGTTGTTTAGAAATGTTGCCGAGCATCTAAACTGTGCTAAAATAGTATTAAGCTTTCGTTGTCCAAAGTAATACTAACTTGGGATATTGATCTTCTCTTCACTAGAGTTTTTAAGCAATGATTTAAATTTAGAGAGATTATCTGCATGTCGTGTAGAAAGGTCTAGATTATTCCACTGTCTAATGGTAGAAGGAATGAAAGAATCACTGGTTGAAGATAACCTACAGAAAGGGACAATTATATCTTCACCATTTCTCAAAGTATAAATCGTTGTGCTCTGTATACGTGGTGGTATTAAATTTTGAAGGTAAGTAGGGGCATTGCCACTCTGGATATTGTAGAACATATTTAATTTGCGTCTATTACGGCGGTGTTTTAACTGTTCCCAACCAATTTCCTTGTATATTGCTTCTTTACTTGAAAAAGTTGGTAGTCCAATGACAATACGGGCTGCTTCTACAATGTAGTTGCATCTGTTCTAATTTATTTGTATATCCAACACCACAATTGTCCCATAGTTCACGATAAACGACTCATCGAGTTGATAGTAAGAAAACTGAACAAATTAAATGGGAAGATTTTGGCATTGGAGGTCATTTACGATAGGAATTTCCTTTTATTATTAATAAAAAATTTAAAAATCGGCAAATACTTAGTGTTTTTCCTCACTTAAAGATTTTTCTTTCAAATTTAAGCATTTGAAAGAAAAATCTTTAAGTGAGGAAAAACACTTAAGCATTTGAAAGAAAAATCTTTCACGAGTCACGCGTACAGAAAAACGGTCGATCACAGAAAAACGGTCGATCCCGTGTCACGCTTAGACCCCAATGAAAAATGAACAAGAACGCTACAAAAAGACTAAAGCACTAGCAGTGAGAGCACTCACAGAACGTGAAGAATTATCACGTGCTCTTGAAGGGATTGCATGATAAGGCGCAAGTGTGGGACCCGTCAAACAGCCAGCTAAAAGAAGGTGAATAAATCTGTTTGATGGCTGATTGGTAAATAACCTTTTCTAAACTAATCAATCTACATGTTAATACTCAAACAGCACCACGGTAAAAGTTGATAACTTGGTATACAGACAAATCTGTTTCACAAACAACCGTCAAACAAAAAAAAAATAAATAAACATAACAGTGTAATATACAAGAAAACATAGAAAACAAAAGAATTGACAGTTTGAACTTCCACTGAAAAAAATGCAAAATGAGCAATTAAAAATGGAAATATAAGCAGTTTTTCTTGCATCAGCTGATGTAAAGATAGCCACGAGCCTAAATTTGATTATTGTTATAAGGTGGTTTGTGTTCATTGTTTTTTGTTTTATATATGTTAGCGGCAATG
>MJUU01015091.1:63490-77362 GCA_002080025.1 Modiolus philippinarum | reverse complement strand
CTTAATTACGGGTTGATCTCTGTTCCATTTTTGCAGTGCACCATGGCAAACAATTGTACATTGCAGATTTCCGCCTGATGTAATTGCCACCTCTCCGTATTCGATTCCCTTTGGGAATTTCATATTACACTCACGCTGCAATGTTGAACCAGCAGTCTTAGCCAGTGTCGAAGATATAAAACCTTGCATAAGCTTCAAGTCTTTCGATGTTGTATTAACAATAGCATCCGCCTAGATGTAAAAACAATCAATTCAAATTGTGAAAAATCTAAAAACACTAGCTTGCACAAGTCCAGTTGCACTATGTGACCAAGTTTTATTCGAATCTAAGTGAGCAACCATTTGATTTCTATTTGGGGGCTAGTAACGATTTCGATAAAAAAAAACTCCAGGATAAGAAAATAAGAAATTTTGTGATATAATTATCAGGATAGGAGGAAGCTGAAAAAAATACCCAGGATGACTTATAGGATACCCAGGATGACTTATAGGAAGCAAAATTTCTTGTATGGGTCGAAAAAAAAAACGACAGGATTGCCTCCAGTGAGAAAAAAGGTCAGGCACAAAGAGACCATGAAAAATAGTATCCAGAATCAGATGTTCCTTCCCTTGTGGCCCTCTCCCCAATAGAAATCAAATGGTTGCTCCCTAAAGAGCAGATATTGGGGCCATTTTGAAATTACTGACATATGAGCAAAGCTCATTGTTGAAAATATCATTGTGAATTCAAGATTATGAATAACAAACAAATAAAAGTTGTTCAACAGCTCAGTTTCTTGTGCATTTACTCTATATCCTTTTATTGTTTAGTTTTTTAGAGTAATAGTCAAGCTGAGATTTACAATCTATTTTTCATTACAAATACTTAACATTTTTAAATCAAATATCAAATTCTTAGTTAGAACTGCCCTTAAAGCTAATAAATCCTTAATTCTTTTGACGTGATTTGCGCTGAAGAGGCATAAGTTGTCGAAATGGCCATATGCAGAAACTAAATTCTCAGTAACTTCGGTATTCTCTTATTAAATATAAGATAAATTCATTATTATTTTGATTTTTCGAGAAATCGTCTAGATATCTAGATATTTTAGTTTTCTGAAATTTTCAATTTTATATTAGTCGATATCGTTGATCTTAGGAAGTCAACTTTTCGCCTTATCGTTCGCAAATTATTTTTTCCGATATTTTCTGCCCATTTTTGGTCACAGTGACGATTGCCAAATTACTCAAAATCGAAATGGGTCTTATTTCCCTACTTTCCTACTAATTACATTCCCACAAACCTAGATAGTTTGTTAGTTATTCAAGTTAAATTTCATTTTAATCGGATGTAACCTCATATCGAGGAAACAAGTCCACCACAATTATCACAAATAGCCGAGCTCAACGATGATGCAACTCGGATACACGTTAAATAAAAAGAGACCACTTTACTAGAAAGACATTGCTTACATATTGATATTTGAGCTAATGTGATTCAGCATAGCGCACTATATTCGTTATGTGTTTACTACATCGTTCTGCAGTTGTGAAAGGTGATTATAATTTTCAAATTTGTTTTTACACTAGTCTGTCATCAACGAAATATACGGGAACCAGTACATAAAAGTGCAAAACAAGAATCTCAGATACCAAAGGGGAAGATCTGTACATAGTCTGGAATTCAAAGAGCTTGCGAGACGATTGAATGGTTGCTAAGAGGTGTCTGGGTTTTTTAAAGTCGTGCAGTGTCACTCTTATATAAAATTTTAAATGACTATAAAGTAAATTGATACTTGCTGAAAATTTAGGTTCTGTAGACAATGGCAATTTCGTAAACATATGAATACTCGGTGCAGAAGTATTGCCACAACTCGTCGGTTTTCTTAGTCTGAAAGATATGCTCGAGCATGGTATCTTTTTTTCTATGACCAGTTCTAAACTAAAGACTCTTACGCGCAAAAACAATTTCGTATTATTTTTTCTTCTTCTTTTGGGTACCATTGCAAAACTATAACTTCTTACACGAGTCCATCTTTCAGATCAGGGATATTTTTCATGGGAGTGACATTAAGTCTTTTTGTCAGTGTAGCGCAGAGAAACAAGTTTAAATGGAAAAGAAATGGTTATTGGCCGCCATCCTGATCATTTTCAACTACGCGAATTGGGGGATTAAAAAGCATTTCAATTGCGCGGGCAGAACATCTTTCAACTCTGCGCGGTTTTTACCTTTAATTTGCTTTTGCAAATTAGTTAACTACAGGCTCAGGGACAGAGCTTGAATCACTTCTAATGTAAAGGTACAGTTTGCTTGATTTGGCTTCAGTGGTTCCAGAGAAGACCCCTCAGGGTCCAATATTAAACTTTGTTCCATGCTGACGTAAATGATTTTGTCAGATCCGATCGAAGTGATTAATCTTTGTACAGAACCTTTCATATATCATTCCAATTCAGTTTGGTTAAACTTGTTTAAATAATTTCATAGTAGATGTCGAAAATAATTAATTTCCCATAGGATCTAATGTTTATCTATGTTCCGTGCTGGCAGCCAAGTTTTTTCTTTGATCTGAAATTAAAGGGTCATTCATACATCTTTCCTGTAAAGTTCGGTTGAATTTGCTTCAGTGGTTTCAAAAGAAAAATGAAGACACACATACAGATGAACAACACGGACCCAATAAAAAAACATGGGTGAGATCAGGTGTTCCGGTAGAGTAAGCATCTCCTGCTTCTTATAAGACACCCGCCATGTTGAACATGTCAACTCCGGTAGTAAAGTAGTAAAACTGACCTAAGTACCACGCTTGCGGCCATGCTTTTTGTTGTATCGGAACAAAAAGAGCAATGTTTATAAAGGACATTCCACACATCATTCCTGCAACGTTGAATTGAATTTGCTTCAACGGTTTCTGAGGATATTAAAATGTGATTTTTCCCATAGGGCCAATTGTTGAACCCAAGTTCTGCATTTGCGGCCATGTTTTTTGTCGGATCGGAACGAAATAAGCAATCTTTCATATATCATTCCTGTAAAGTTTGGTTGAATATGTTTTAGTGGTTTCAGAGGAGTTGAAGAAAATGTGTAAGTTTAACGGACGGACGACGAACGACGGACGGACGGATAACGGAAGTCAAGTGATGACAATAGCTCATACTGACCCTTTGGGTCAAGTGATTTAAAAAAAAAAGGAAAATGCCTTTTTCAACGAGGATCTTGAATTAATCAAAACTCAACTTGAAACAAATAATATACATTGTATAGTATCAAAAATTAATATTGTCATAAATTTCAAAATCAAACCAACAGGCATTAGGACAATTTGTTTCAATTCAAAAGCGTGTATCGATCACCCAGACAACGGTCTTTGATAATTTGAGAGGAATTACGGTCGAATGATGATAGTGGCGTACTCCTTGTTAAAAGTATGAACATCATCAATACAGTTTTTACAGGGGGTCATCCATATATTATTGTGAACAAGATTTGTTTCAATTTCTGTTCAGAGATTACTTCTTAATACTTTTAGCATATATGGGGTTTGAATGCATATCCCATGAGGTCCTATACTGGACTATATTCCTGGCTGGACACCATCTTTGATGATATACAAACATAAAATCCCAAACTTTGAAAAATAAAGGCCGGTGACTCTTCTTATTAAGAGGCTGTCAAGGAAAGAAATCAGGCAAGTCCTATATTATGACTGCAACAATGCGAAATTGATCCCACTGAATATTTGGTTCCATTCCAAAGCTGAACCTATAAAAATGTCAAATGTTTATTTGAACTACTGAATCAAATTCAGCCAATCTTTACAGGAATGATATATGGAAGGTCCTCCTGAAAGATTGTTCATTTTGTTCCGATCCAACAAAAACATGGCCGCCAGCGTGCAACTCATATTTAAAATATGGCAAAAAACATCGATTTCATCATTTTCTCCGACACGTGAATCATAAAAAACAATTTTAGGAGATCCTCACAGGATTCAACAATACAGTTACTTTTTGCAATAAGAATTTTTGTCATTATTCATTAGAATAAGTTTAATTTTTGTAAATTAAGAATCTCGCAGAAGTTTATATTTGACGATTTCTTTCATCGGAAATGTGTTCAAAATATGACCAAATGGTATTTATTTACTGTACAAATCTTAAAATCACTGTGCTTAATTGGTGACTCATTTTACATACGTAACATGGTAATGTGCCAACTGAAAGATCAAATACGTATATATGAGATATCAAAATAGAAAACAGAGTACTCGAGTACCGATTCTCTAATTGGTACTTGGTACATCTGAGCGGTTCTCGAATACTTGTTGACATTCCGAGGTGAAAGTTAACGAAAGACAGACTAACGGACTATGGACACCAATAGATTGCAGAAGCTCACCCTATCTATAGCCATTTGAGATAAAAAGGTGCCAGTGATTCAAATCAAATCAAATCAAGCACTTTTGATAGAAGACCCAAATGGTTACATACGTAACATGGTAATGCGCCAACTGAAAGATCAAAAACGTATATATAAGATATGAAAACAGAAAACAGAGTACTCGAGTACCGATTCTCTAATTGATACTTGGTACATCTGAGCGGTTCTCGAGTACTTGAGGACATTCCGAAGTGAAAGTTAACGACAGACAGACTAACGCACTGCGTACACCAACAGATTGCAGAAGCTCACCCTATCTATAGCCATTTGAGCTAAACAGGTGTCAGTGATTCAAATCAAATCAAGCACTTTTGATAAAAGACCAAAATAGTTGGCTGCCGAAATTCTTTCTTTCGCTCAAGGTTTTGCTTGATGTTAAATTTTGTTAGTAATGTCTAACAATTATGTTAGCTACAAATTCTGCAAAACTTTTATTATTTTGATTTTAATAAAACTTTTGCCTTCCCACAATGGGGGAAACTGGAGTTATATTTATTCACATCAAATATTCGTTGGATATCAGTTCTTGCTGCCTGACAGAAAAGACTGATGGAAATATAATGTAAAAAAAAAATCCCGCAGATGAAATGTGTGTTTCTTGTGCCATCGGAAGATTATTTCGTGCAAACGAAAGTCCAATTTGCGCAGATGAATTGCATCATTTTTATTTTTTCAGAACCTATTTATTCCGATAAACTACATCGTCAAAAATGAACATTACCTAAAGATTGAAAGCACAGAAGTCAGATTCTATCAACTATGTGCTAATTTATCCGATAAACTACCATTAAGGAAGAAAAGAAAATCTCACATTGTTTCAATAAGGAAATGTTGTGTCTCAGAAATAGAAATCGTCACTAAGTATACCTTTATTCTGTCTATTCGGTTCTTTATTATCTTTATGCTGATGTTACCAAGGTGAACGTGGTTTTGTTTTGCAACTAGAGTAAAAATAAATTCAGCGACAAATCAATTTCAGACGTCAAATTACAAAAATATATCTTAAAAGAATAAAATCTTTTTTTAATGAACACTCAGTGTTCACTGTAAGCCTGGCGAAGGTAGCCAAACTTTCAGATCCTTTTGTTTCATTTTGTATATTTTCTAAGACTGTTTTGTATATATCGTTAAACTGTGTAAGCTGAAAACCTGTCTTAACCGGACAAATTTTCAAAAGGTATTGCATTTGTTTTGTAAGTTGCTTATAGAAATGCAATTCTTCTAGGCAGTCGCCATCAACCAACTATTTGATAAATCTTTGAATGCCATGTTTTAGCTGGCCGCGTGACGAGTGCAATGAATGACACAGATCATACTTACCCTATAAAAGCAGCTGATGTGACTCCCATTTTTTACAATGTTCATACTGATGGTGTGTTTTAGTTTTGTGCCGTTTGTTTTATTTATTTTGTTTATTTTTGTCTGTGTAAAGAGTTATCCGTTTATGCTGCATCTTGATTTTCGAATTTTCGGATTTATAATTCTAGATTTTCTACCTTTCTACCTTTATGCTTCGGTGTTTGTTTGCAGATGTATTTCCACCAATAAAAGATTAATGTGATGAGTTTGGTGATACAATACTCGTTACCATGACAAAGTCTAACAAATTGCGTGCCGACCTATTTCAATGTAGACTTACTGGCATTAGCGTTGCTTACGCACAAAAAGTTTTTGATATCGTAGAGCAAAATCTTATCCCTGCGAAATTTTGGAGTAGTACTTGTCGTTCTTCTCCAACCAAAAAATTAGCATAGCATAGCTTTTTCACATAAAATGACCTTAACCTTGACCGTATTTGATTCAGGTATTGTTAGACATAATTTTAGTTCTTACGTTATTTATGAGTACAAAAGAATAATTCTCTAACCATGTATTGTTTTTTTCTAGAAATGAAATATTGTTTTTGATATATTCCGTGTATCGTTTTGTTATTAAGCACTCGCAAACTCGTGCATTATTCCCTAATTTTTCATGCAAAAAGTCCTTTTTACCATGTATTAAGATTGTTAAAATAAACAATTTCAACTTCAACGCCTTGTTGTAAACCAAACATCATTCATTCTTTAACATTTTGCACAAATCAGTTGTAAATAAAGCTTTCCAATAGGAACTAGAAAAACTGTGAGCAAAGCTCACAAATATCATACTCCCGCTGTTTGATTCCAGAAAAAAAAACAAATCAAATTTTCAAATAGCTGGTGCACAATGGCAATATGTAATGAAATTTTGTGAAAGTTTCAGTGAATTTCATAGAGGGAGTACGAGCGTCAGATTGCAGAAACATTCGATGTCCTCGGCTTTTATCCATTTAGAAAGGGTAAAATTTTTTGCACATATATCATATTTTCTTGTTCATAGGTCAATTTAAAATGCATAAAATAGACAGTGCATAAAATTTTATCAACTTTCAATTATAAGCATATAAACAGCTAATGGAAATTGAAGGAAAACTCTAGAGAGAACTGTTTCCCACCAAAACTTTGATGTCTTAAATCTCAAAAATTCTTACATAAATTTTCAAAATCTTTTGCTCACTCATGTTGTTCTATTACATGTAGCAAAGCTCTTCAAAACAAAAGGTGAACAATTTAATTCTAAGTACAAAATTGCTGACACTCATTCTCCCTTAAGTAGCCTAGGTCGACGCAAAGTAAGTACCCTATTGCGGACGGACGAACGGACGGACGGACGCACAGACACCATGATTACTATATACCGCCCGCTAGAGCGGGGGTATAATAAATATTCGTTTCAACAGTTGCCTTATGATCCTTCCTGCCAAACTATCTTCATGACAGCATTAGATTTGACCTTTTCAAAATGCAATCATTCGTCCTTCCTTAACAAAATAGTCATTTGTTTATTGGGACGCATTTCAATTGGGCGGATTTTAAAATAACCAGTATTTTCAATTGGGCGTTTTTTATGTTTTGCAATTGGGTGGAAAGGTTTTAGAAGTAAAACAAAAATTTATATAGAGTTAATTTGGTGAAACGACGCGGGGGTATAATAAATAGCCTTATGATCCTTCCTGCCAAACTATCTTCATGACAGCATTAGATTTGACCTTTTCAAAATGCAATCATTCGTCCTTCCTTAACAAAATAGTCATTTGTTTATTGGGACGCATTTCAACTGGGCGGATTTTAAAATGACCAGTATTTTCAATTGGGCGTTTTTTAGATTTTGCAATTGGGTGGAAAGGTTTTAGAAGTAAAATAAAAAAATTGGTGACACGACGCGAAGAGTTCATTAAAGCTGTGGTATACAGATTTATTCGTATGTTTATCTAACTATAGGGAAACGGGACAGACAAAGGGGAGGTTTGGGTACCCATAAACCGGTTTAACCCTACCGCTGGCTTTTGCTAGTGCCGGTACCAAGTCCGACTGTCCCGAGTTTCTATCGTTGTTTACGTTTGTCTTTGGTCTAATTTGTGTTTTTCCTGTGTAGTTCCCTAGCAGATTGTGGCATGTTATTATAATTTTCAGCCATTGTAGGTGTTTCCTGTTGTCCCTTTTATTACATTCGAGCCCGAATAAACATGTAAATATGCAGTATCTCACAATTGTTTTACTTTTAAAATATTATTTGAAAGACAATGCTCATTCCTTAGTCTGTGGCTGAAAGACATAGTAGGAAAGTGCTTTTTAACGGTGCTTGCATGTAATTTGATGTCAATTTTAGAAAATTATCTTTTATCAAATTCATGATATAATATGATTCCGTATGTCACATGTAGTAAAGATTTGTCATTTTGGTTCTGTTGCTGAGAAATTTCGTCTAACAATGCCCTCTTCGTTTGATAGTTTTGAACCACAACCTTGAAGAAGAAAAAAAACACTTAAAACGGCGATATCAAATAACTGAACAAAAAAACACATGAAAATCCGCATAGATCATAGTTCTGCCTTGCTAAGTGCATTTTTTAAAGATTCTTTTTCCTAGTAAATCACAGGAAATCCGCCCATTTGAAAAAAGTGAAATCGGCCCAGTTGCAAATTATTTTCTGCCTAATTGAAAAACTTTTTCCGCCCAGTTGAAATACAAATCCGCCCAATTGCAAAACTACCGTTTATTGCATGATGATTGTTATTTAAAAACAACAAGAGAGTGGATTTGATCCCTCCTTTGTTTGTGTTACTGTGTACCTGGAGTTGCTTCACGCGTCAAACCCTTATGACAATTTGCAGGTATGTATGATATATGAAGGTCTATGAAAACTGCAAGTTCTGGTATTGTGCCTATTTTTGCAGGTTTCATACGGAGGTTATGAGATTTATTTCAAGGTCAATGATTTTTTAAGTATGAGCGTACGATGAAATTATTTGAAAATATATCTTCTAATAAAATCTTACATTATCAGTTTTTTATGAAAGTGTTAAAGAAAATGACAAAATACCGTTAAGCTACTGTAAATTTAGTTTCTGCATCAGGCCATTTGGACAATTTGTGTCTCTTCGGTGGATATAAAATCCAAAAAAATTAATACTATAAACTCAAAAATGTTTGAAAATTGATGGAGAACAAATAGCCAAACATGAACTAAATCGAAAGCCAAAATAGGTTAAGAGCAGAGCTTTGCATGAAAGAGAAACTCCTTAGTTTTCAACAAAATTTACAAAAATTTAGATATTGCATGTTTCCGGACTGACTTACACCGACTGTGACAAATCCGGACTTTTCAATGCATGGCATTGTGACGGGTGCTACGCGTGGAGCAGATCATGCTTACCCTTCCGGAGCACTTGATGATATCTCAGTTTTTGTAGGTGTTCACACTGCTAGTGCTTTGGTTATGTGACGTTCTTGTTCATTTTTGTTTGTTAGTTTTGTCTTTGTCATACTGTGTCAATTCGTGTTGGATATAAATTGCCGTGATTTAGGACTTATGATTTTAGAATTCCCTCTTTCCTCGTTCTTGCTTCGGTATTCGTTTGCCGATATATCAAAATAAAATCTGCTTTCGGGTAGCACCGAGGTTCTTAAAACCTTTTACTATCTTACTATATTTTCAGCTGGTGAATACCATCGGGAGCTAACAATACACCAGCAGTGACATCGACCCAGTGGTAACAAGTAACAAAATACCGAAGTAACTGTACATTTAGTTTCTGCAAATGGACATTTCGGCTTATTATGTCTCTTCAGTGAAAATACAATCTAAACAAATTCAAAGGTGTTAAAAAATTGATAGACAACACATTTTGTTGAAGACTAAGGAGCATCTCCCTGCTGCAAAGCTCTGCTCTTAGCTGATTTTGGCTTTCCATTTAGATCATATTTGGCTATTTGTTCTCTCTCAGCCTTTAAACATAATTAAGTTTATAGTCTTTCGAATGTTAAGATTTTATCTGCACAGAAGAGACATAATTTGTCGAAATAGCCATATGCAGAAACTAAACTTACATACAAACACGACAAAAAAAAACAAAAAAAAACGCGATTCCTTTACTTCATTTTTCGTTGTAGCAAAATCCCAACAGCGCCGGCATACTGAGTTAACATCTCCCAGCTTATTCGCTATTCAAGGGCCTGTGGTCGATACAATGACTTCCTTGATAGAGCCCGGTTGTTCACAAAGAGGCTACTTCAACAAGGGTTTGATACTCAAAACTTGAAGTCATCCCTCCAGAAGTTTTACGGTTGACATCACCATCTTGCGGACCGCTATGGGATATCTGTTTCCCAGATGACAACAGATATTTCCCTTTAAAATCTTAATTGTTGTTTCCTCTACCGGATTTGACCTTACTACCGGATTTGACATGTTCAACACGGCGGGCGTCCTATAAAAAGCAGGAGATGTGTACTCTACCGGTACACCTGATGTAACCCATGTTTTTTTTTATTGGGTCCGTGTGGTTTATCTTTGTGTGTGTGTCTTCATTTTTCTTTTCTGTGAAGTACTCATGTTGTGTCTCTGTTTCTTTGTTGTTTCCGATGTTGCCATTGTCCTTGAATTATTCGTTTTGGTTTGACGACACGGTTCTCACTTGCTTTACAGTAACTTCGGTATTTGTTTCTTATTTAAGAATTTCTTCTTTGAAACTATTCTGTAATCTACCCAGCACTTCTGAAAACGTAATTTATTCTTATTTTACTACCGAACAATATATATACCTGCAAATCGATGTTCTCTCTTGTCAAGATTCTGTTTCTTCGTCGGATGAACATTTTTACGAATATCAAGAGCAGCCTTTTCAAAGCAATCTACAACCTTATCATCTTTGCCGCACAAATACACCTTTTCTATCTTACTTTTTGTGTTGTCTAAGAAATACTCATGTACAGATGAAATTATAACTCTGGTTGCTTCATCCATAGGGTATCCAAATATACCAGTACATAGAGCTGGAAAGACTATACTTAGTAGACCTCTCTTCTCTGTTTCAATAAGGGCTCTTTGTACGCAGTCAAACAATCGCTCCTCTTCTCTGTTTCTTCCGTTTTGATATAGTGGTCCAACAACATGGATGATCAACTGACATTTAAGATTTCCTGGCCCAGAACAGAACGTTTCCCCTTCACGTAAATTTCCATTTTCTTTTATGTGCGTATCGCATTCAGTTTGAATACATTGCCCTCCTTGAAATTAAAAAAATATATGTATCCGTGAGATAAGCATTTAATTTCACATAGGGGTTGTTACGGTGTATTGGGATTTGGGATATTTCAGACAAAACAGACAGGAAAATGGGATGTTTTGACTATCGGATATGGGATATTTGAATACTTAATTAGATATCTTCGATGTTCAAATGGATATTATTGGAATATGGGATATGTACACCCCACCCCTAAACAAGCCCCTTTAATAGGCGATTCAGTTGTATTTGTCCGTGACAAATGGAAACTGGTTTTCCGAATAAGTATTGTATTTGAGAAAATATTCAAAATATTTTGAAAGTTGAATACATCAGAAAATAATGCGTTGACTGACTTCACATTCACCAACAAATGGTATTCATTTTCTTAAAACTGATTTATGATTCACAATGAAAAAGGAAAAAGATCATCCTAAAGATGGTTGAGTGGTCCTCGAGCCTGACAGTTCTTGAAAGTATTTAATGTTTTAACATAATTATAACAAAAATACAGAAAACTGATACGAAATAGAACTTTTGTCTAGCTGTCAAAATTGTGCAGAGGTACAACTATATTTATATGATACATTTACAGCTTTGGTAGAGCCTTGTGTGGTATGACTGATTCATTTCTTACAAAAAAGAAAAAAATATATGATATTTTCTATTTTTCATGCTTTGCTTTATTTCTTTAATATAATTTTTCTATACTTATGTATTTTCTACAAGTCCAACTTATCTTCTCTTGTATATTCACTTCTGTTATGTCATTTCAGTTAAAATTGAAAATGTTGGAGAAACATGAATAAATATTTAAGGTAAGCATTTAATCTTTCCTTTTCGATAGTTTGGCTGCAGAGAATTGCTCCATACGAAAATTAAGCCAACAGATACTGTGGTACATATTTTCTCCATAATGTGTTACAAGCCTTAATTGTAAAAAATAATTCTCCTGACAGCAATCAGGATGTTTATATCATAGCTTTGTCCTTCGATGATTTTTGCTTTTCTATTAGATCTTATTAGCATTTTTTCTCTCTCAGTCTTTACACATATTTTGGTATATGCATTTCGATTTATCTGCACTGAAGAGATATGAGTTGTCGAAATGCGCATTTGCAGAAACAAAATTTACAGTAACTTTGGTATTTTGTTTTCCAGTCGTCTTGTAAAGACAAGATGATCTTTATCACCAAAACAAATACTTTTTACTTATAGATGCATTATATACAATAAACATATATTTAGAATTTTCGACGGGTTCGACCTTCTTTTTCGCATAGCTCTATTTTCATTTGCTGTTATGTATAATGATGAATATCGTACCTATTTTTATCTGACATTCCTCAAGAGTTTGAATATTGTGGCAATAAAATGTTGCATTAAGATTTTTGTAAATGTATTTTCAGAAAACCGCATTAAAATTTTTACAATTTATCATCGAATTGGCATACAATATTCTAAACATTTAACTCCGATAAATTTGTCGATAATAATCATTTAATGTTTTATGTAAGTATGTAGAACTACACAAATCAACTAACTAACCTTTCTTCACTAGAGCTTTGGCCAAACCCCCGGCATGGTCTAAGTCATTCTTTGCCGCATTTACAATGACGTCCGCATCCAATGACAGGATGTCAGCTTTGCAAATTTCAATACTGTGTCCTATAATTTCATACGTATAATTCGATTTATCAGTTTTCGTTTCCAACGAAAGGCTCTGCGCTCCAACTAATTCTCGTTGCTTTGCAAGATTTTCAAACTCAGGGTTTTTCTCTAATAGTTTCACCAGTAACCGAATTTCCTGCTCTGCATCATCAACTCCTACTGGATTTCCTTTGATATTCATTCCCTCACTTTCAAAGGTAATTGATACATTTTTCTTCTTAAAACGAGTCTCAAGCATGCCGAACTCATCTTTCAATTGATTCTGCATAAACTCCAGCTGAAGTGGCGAAAATGGGATAGTCTCTTCATGTTCCATGTTCAAAAGGAAAAAATCTTGAATTTTCTCTCGTACTGAAGCGGCCTCACCTTCTGAAGTGCTATAAACTGCTTTTGGTCATCGGTGATAATTTTTGTAGCAATAGTTTTATGTTTAAACTCGTCTTCCAGTAGTAGACTATGTTGAATCCATTTCTCAGAATCAATTAGAGATATGGGTAGATTATCAATTGTAACTTTTACTTCAATTATACTGTTTTTAAATATTTTGGCTACTGCAACAGCTTGTTCGTCTGACATGGCGTATACTGTAATAGCTTTGTTGCGTTCTTCCCAAGTTCCTATTAGGTTTGCTTCTTTTATGTTTTTCTTTATGTTCATACAAACTTCTGGCATCTGTAAAAATTCGATAAAACCATCTAGTCTTTCTCCCAAAGGCGCTGCAACAATGTCTTTTGTTTTTTCGAACAAAGAAAGTTTCGCGACATTGATGTCCGATGAACTTCCGATAAAATTTACAGACTGCCTTTCCATATCGATGACGATTTTTACTGCACTGAATTCGTCTTGAAAGTTTAACTGAGATAAGATCGATAGCTGGTAAGATTTCAATCTGACTTCTTCTTGAATCTGTTGTCTCTTCCTGTCAAGATCTGCTAATACCCTGTCAATTAGTACGTTGATTTTATTTGAAATGTCCTCAACTTCCTTTTGAAATCCAACAACAGTTATGGTACAAACTGGTGGTCCGTCCATGGTAACAATGAAATCTTTTTCGCTGGATATGTTTTCGTCATGTAAATATGTTGTTACCAAGTCCCAAGCATCTTTCAATACAGAAAAATGTTTTGATGTCAAACGATCAGAGAATGAACCAATGTGTCTTCTTACGCTATCTTCCCATGGTTTAGCCTCAGTACG
>MJUU01015091.1:33697-43752 GCA_002080025.1 Modiolus philippinarum | reverse complement strand
TGAATTACCCCGAAAATAACTGTATGATGAAGTCTTTTCACAGTTGTCTTACACTTTCAGATAAAAATATAGAAATGTCATGAAGTAATTTCTTAAACCCAACCTTTTCACTGGTTTCTATGTCTAACTGCAATTATATGATCAGTGTAAACACTGTATGGTGTTGCCTAAACATATTGACAAGGATTTGCGGGTTTTGATGACTTTAATGAAGGTAACCTTACTATCATATCCAAACTTTTACAACAAGGTTACATATTTCATAAATTGATAATCACATTCAAGAAGTTTTATAGAAGATATGAACATTTTATATCTACATATGATGCGACTCTCAAACAGCTAAGGACATTTCTTGGATGTGTTGCTAAAAAATGTCAAAAACTGATAAAAAAATCCAGACTAAACGGGACGTAACTTACATTCTTTACGTCATAGGGTATATCGACATAATATTCTCCTTGATTTCGTTAAATTGGCTTTGGGGTCCAATGACCTGAAGATTTTACAGCTATACTGACCTCTCACTGATACTGCCAATGCCTACTGAAATTCATGATGATACTTTATCAAGCCCTCGGGAAGTTTTGAATTTGATTTTCATTCTGTAGTGCGACAGTGTTTTACCAACGGACTAGGCTCCTTGAGCCAGCCGGCAGATTAGCGGCAAGCAATCCTTAACCCATCTTTCTAAATCTTTCTATTGTTTTATTCTTTCCCTTTCAAGATTCTGGTCTTGGGGGTTAGTAGTCTACCTGTATTGGGTTTTGTATGTTTATTTTACTATAGGGAAGCAGGATAGAGAAAGGGGAGGTTTGGATTCCATAAACCGGTTAAACCCTACCGCAAGCTCTTGATAGTGCCGGTACCAAGTCCGGCTATACCGAGTTTCTATTGTTGTCTATGTTTGTCTTTTGTCATTTTTTTTTGTGTCGCCTGCTGTAAGCAGAGTCGACACATAGAGATTACTATCCGTCGTCTTACGTCGTCGTCGTCGTCCTGCGTCGTCGTCGTCGTCGTCCTGCGTCGTCGTCGTCGTCGTCCTGCGTCGTCTGTCGGTTTTTGAATCCACAACTCCTTCAAAACTACCAGTCCGATTCCAACCAAACTTTCAGGATATGTTGTTCACTTGGTGTAGTTGTGCAACTGATACTCGTAATTTTGATTTTACAGATTTTAGAGGTTCTTAGTGCCAAAATTGCTCATTTAATAGTCTTCGGGTTTTGAATCCGCAACTCTTTCAAAACTGCTAGTCCAATTCCAACCAAACTTTCAGGATATGTTGTTCACCTGGTGTAGATGTGCACCTGATACTTAGAATTTTGATTTTACAGCTTTTAGAGGCTCACGGAGCCAAATTGCTCATTTGTGAGTCTGTCAGTTTTTGAATCCGCAACTCCTTCAAAACCACTGGTCCGATTCCAACCAAACTTTCAGGATATGTTTTTATATGGTGTAGTTGTGCACCTGATACTTCGAATTTTGATTTTAAAGATTTTAGAGGCTCACAGAGCCAAAATTGCTCATTTGTGAGTGTTGCTTTTTTAATCCACAACTCCTTCAAAACTGCTTCTCCGATTCCAACAAAACTTTCAGGATATGTTTTTCACATGGTGTAGTTGTGCACCTGATACTTAGAATTTTGATTTTACAGATTTTAGAGGTTTACAGAGTCAAAATTGCTCATTTGTGAGTGTTGCTTTTTGAATCCGCAACTTCTTCAAAACTGCAAGTCCGATTCCAACCAAACTTTCAGGATACATTGTTTACCTGGTGTAGTTGTGCATCTGATACTTAGAATTTAGATTTTACAGATTTAGAGGTTCACAGATCCAAAATTGCTCATTTGTTAATTTGGTTTGTTAATCTTCAACTCATTCACAAATGTGTGTGAGATTCCAACCAAACTTTCAGTATATGTTGTTTATCAGGTCTGGTTATGCACATTATACTTGAAATTTTGATTTTACAGATTTAAGAGTTTGCCAAGCCAACATACCTCATTTGTTGTTTCTGTTTGTTAATCTGCAAGTCCCCGAAACTATATTCATATTCTTATCAAATTTGCAGAATTTGTTTTTCTCCTAGTCTTAGCCATGCACATAATACTTAAAAAATTAGGTTTACAGATTTCAGAGGTTCACTAGGCCAAAAATGGCTCTTCTGTAGTGCAGGCGACACAAGTGTTCCATGGAACACCCATCAATTTTCTTGTGCAAGTTCCTGGTAGATTGTGGCATGTAATTATAATTTTCGGCGACCATTGTAAGAGTTCCCTGTATTTTTTTCATTAATTTTCGTATACATATTATTGTTGCTACCGTTGTACTGAGCTACATCCAATCACGTAAATATAAAAGAATTACACATAAGCTTTCCTGTACTATAAGTATGGTATGCAAAATCAGCCAAAACTTTGAAATCGGGAAATTCTGGATGGTAGGTAGTCCTGGTAAAAGATTCCCCGTACAAGAAATGTATGCTCTCTATACATTTCAGTTATGGTTTACTTGTTCTTGAGAGAATTTCTCATATGGATACATTTTCATACTTTCAAATTTTGGCATTTCATATTTTTCTGTAATTCCAAAATGTTATTCTGACCAACTGTTTATTGTACCCACATCCTATGGTTTAAGTATGCCAAGTTTTCCTATACTATTGACTCGATGAGTGCCCTGTGGTTGCTTGTCCTTTGTTGGGTCTTTTTTACGGGCAACGAAGATCCTGCATCCATAACATGAAAAACATGGATGTAGCGTTGCTCGACATCTAACTATGAATTCCGCTCAAACCGGTGCTCGGGCCGTCTTGAACTTACTGCGAGGTATGAGTACAGCTCATTGTTGAAGGCCTCATGATAACTTCAAAATGCAGAACAACAATAAAAGCTGTGTTCCTTTGCTTGTCTTTACCATGTATTTGTACAGCCGTTGTCTCACGTGCATTTACTCCATATCCCTTCATTGATAATCAGAGAGTATTTGTAGAGCCGTTGTCTCATGTGCATTTACTCCATATTCCTTCACTGATTATCAGAGAGTATTTGTAGAGCCGTTGTCTTGTGTGCATTTACTCCATATTCCTTCATTGATTATCAGAGAGTATTTGTAGAGCCGTTGTCTCATGTGCATTTACTCCATATTCCTTCATTGATTATCAGAGAGTATTTGTAGAGCCGTTGTCTCATGTGCATTTACTCCATATACCTTCATTGATTATCAGAGAAAACCCCAATATCCTGATGACAATTACGGTTTTCAAAAATTGATATGCAAGTCTAATTTTCTTACAAGTTTTTATTGAAAAATTATAATCGTCATGTGGTCAAGTACGTTTGATTTATAAACAACATATATATAGAATACTACTGCACAAAAATTTAACATGATTTATTACCAAAATTTCTCAAACAATTTCTGTCAATCACTTACATGGATGTTTGGTTTCCTTGAACCATAGATGTATTAGCCATGTATTGGATAATACATCTATGTTTGAACAAAGGATAGTGCACGAAACAAATTATGTGAAATTATTTCAACAAAGATTTCTTTGAAACATCACTAAAAGTTTATCTTAGTTCGTTCGGCTGTTTTCATGTATAGATTACCGTATATCGGCTGATTTTCGCGTCGGCTTTTGTTCGCGATTTTAGTGTAAAACAGGCTAGTGAAAGAAATCACTAAATTTATCATTCGCGTTTTTATACTCCATCTAATGCATTTGAATGGACAGTGAAATTTACGCGTAGGCTAAATTTCGCATATGATTGTCTACCGCGACAATAGCGAAAATTAGACACACGCGAAAAAAATCCCGACATAAGGTACTTCAGACTCTTCAGTTTGGGATGTTGAGCCACCAACAAAAATGAGTTTTGGTTTTTTTTTCAACAATGTCACAAAACTGCATTTTGATACCTATAAGATCATTTATAAAACACGCTCCAATAATATAACTTTCTTCCCATCGGTTGTCTTCTTCCGACTTTTATTAATTTGGAAATAATTTATATTTTATCACATCACGTGTCATGCAGGCGTAGGAGATGCTTTACCTGTCGCAGCACCATGTGGTTTTTTGTGACATTAGGGGACGCACCTGAAAACAAATGGTCGTCCCCTTAAATAAAAAAAGTTGCAGGACATTTCACAATCTGTACAGAAAGACGTGAATAAGACAAAACACAAACGTAAACGAATTTTGGACAGCTGCACTAACAAAAGCCAGCGGTATCGTTAACCCGGCTTATGGGTACCCAAACCTCTCCTTTCTTTGCCCCGTTTCCCCATATATAATAATGAGACGAATGAAACCCAATACAGTTTACTAACTCTATGACCATTATCTTGAAAGAGGAAGGAAATAAGACAAAACGTAATTTTGAAAGATGGTTCAAGGTGTACATATTCTTTTTCTTGAATTAAAGGACAAAATCTTGACTATCGTACAAAACTGATTCGAAACATCTTTAATGTTTATAACCTATTCCTCTTCACTATTTCAATTTTTTGGCAAATATCTTTCGTGGTATGGTGAGACAATTTCAAATCCTTTATTGTGATTTGGATGGACGCAATGTTCTTTCTTTTTATCATTTTTTTATATAATCCCTTGTCGAAAGATTATCTCGTTATTAAATCTTGTGTGTAGGAGATACTTATATACTTGGAGAGAGAAAAAAAACTCAAACTTATTATTCAGTCTTATTGGTGAAGCTGTTATTTTTATTCTTTTGCCTTTATGAAAATAAGCCCTAAATCAAATTCTATCCGTACACACAGTACACGAACCTAAATTTGCAATTTGATTAATCTAATGCATTATCTATCGTTATAACGCAAACTTTGCGTTATTACGCAAATATTTGCAAAATAACGCAAACATTTGCAATATAACGCAAACATTTGCGATAAAACGCAAAGTTTTGCGTTATAGCGCAAATGTATGCGCTACTTCGCAAAGGTTTGCATTATAACGCAAAACTTTGCGGTATAACTCAATATAATAAAAAAAAGTTTGTGTGGCGTTAATACGCTTCCGTACATATCTACAGAGTTCTTATAAAATATATTTATAGTTAGTACCATAAAAGTCTCTGAATTACTTGTATTGTTTAAACACAAATAACCACGAACTTCAGATAAAAAATATAATTCATTTAAAAAAGCTAACAGTAAAAACGAGTTCGTTTCTAATTTTAAAGCATTCTTTAAGGTAATACATTCCGTATGAATCATAAATGATCTTGGTTATATTTCGAATAACGATTTAATTAATTTGTACCCTCTGTGAAAAATCTCTTTAGTAATAGCTTGAGTTAAAAGATGGAACGATCTACTTTGCTTTAAAAAAAAAATAAAGCTCTCATTATGTAATTTATTTTGCCTTACCTATGAGTATCCGGTTTTTTTTTTTCTTGTACCGCTACCTTTTAAATGCTCTCTTCAAAGGAAAAACTTTATATAGACTACAAACACAGATTAAGTTAAGGTCTAATAGATTTTATTTGCTAACTAGTTGATTTGCTGTTCTTTAGGGTTTTTTTTATTATTTACCTGCTTTATCTGCAAAGGTGATAATTGCAGATTCTGATTCTTCATCGTAATCTATATTTGTAACATCTCCACCACCAAATTTCCTTGTGTTTTCGAAGAAATTCTCCAGATTTTCTTCTGTAGTCCCTCTTGGTAGATTGTTCACTCTCAACATAGCGAGTTGTAACAGTAATTGTTTCACATGTTTGGAATCTGGTCAGAACAATTACGACAGAAGTTGAAAGTTTTTAAAAATAAAAAATAGATAGATATATCATGATAGATCTCTGCTTATTTGAAGTATAATTTGAGAGTATCTTTGCTCTTATTTTCATATCCTTCATATCTAACAATATTGGTTGCAATGAAAAGAAATTAATTCGTTTAAAAGCTTTTACAGTTTTTTTTTCAATTTTAAGTTGTTTCTTAATTGCCCTTTTGAAAATTTATTTCGATCGCTATGCACAATATCGAGTTTTGCTATTTCAGTTGAGTGAGAATATCAAAGCAATTCTATCCATTTAATTTTATTGTAAATGATAATGCCGAATTGAATTTAAAACGTTTTTTTTTGCATTTAGCCCTTGTGTGAAATTAATTGTTTTGATGATTTCCTTTTCAGTCTAAATATAGATATTATATACTATGTTTTCTTGTTTAAAATCAATATTAGCTCTATAAACCCAAAGGGTCGACTTGAGCTCTTAGCGTCCAATGTCTTCGCCTATGTCGTCCGTCTGCGAGAACCTTTAATATTTTGATCATTTCCTCTGAAAGTCATATCAAATTTAAACAAATTTGTAAAAAATTTCTCTCTTTGTTTCGTTCCATTAAAAGCCTGGCCGCCAGAGCGGAGCATAGTTTCGTAATGTACATGTTCCAGACCATACGCGTATTTGGACCGTGCGCGTACGGTCCGGACCATACGAGTATTTTTTCGAAATACCTATACCGTCGGACCGTACGCGTATGGTCCGACCGTACGCGTACGGTCTAGCTATTTCAAACTCTTGCGTGTTCATGGTATAATATTACAATAAATCAATACACCGTAAACAATATTATTTGATGAATTAAGCTCTTATGTTTAAAAACAAATAATATTTTCTAAAAATCGTTATTTTTAAAGAAAAAAAAAGAAAAAATAATATTAATTTACTTTACTGTAATTATGTTTTGGAGATGACTTTTTAAAAGTGATTTATAATATCAATTGAGTGTTATTTGAGACAAAATAATAATAAAAAAACCTAAAGTTTCCTTTAAAAGTAAATGGAATGTTTATTGGTCTTCTTGTCTGAAAATCCTGAGAAAAAAATCAATGAATAACACCTCTAAGGAACAACACCATTTTCCCCAATTACCCCCCAAAAAGGGTGCAAATCACAAAATCTCGCAAAGGGACGACTAAATAAATATAACAGCAGAAATTACACAGTGTTCCAAAAAAGGACTACTCCCTGTCCACGAACAAAACTTATCCATGTAAAAATGAAGTTTATGTATCACCTGTTTGAAAATGTAAAAATATTTTTTTCATGCCTGCTTTTATAATTTTATTTCAGTTATATTAGTAATTTATTATTTTCATTAGGACCATATAATTTATACGGTTTTCAGTGGTTTTTTAGTGGATCAGTTTTGACTGAAACTTACTTCCATGTTTGAATAACGTACGTATTTGTCTTTTTCTTTGTACTCATACGGTCTAGATATACGCGTATGGTCCAGCTCGTAGCAGACCGTATACGTATACTCATACGGTCCGACCATACGCGTATGGTCCGACCATACGCGTACGGTCGGACCATATGAGTATACGCACACGGTCCGGCCCGTACGCGTACGGTCCAAATACGCGTATGGTCTGGAACATACATACATTTGCGCTATAACGCAAAACTTTTTATCGTAAGTCGGAGAAATTATTTTTATTATCTCCTCTGAAAGTACTTGAGTTATTAGTAGCAAAGTGGGAAGGAATGATTTATAAAAAGGTTTAGTTTTAATTGTTCAGGTTCGTCAGCAAACATATCCACCAGCCAGAAAAATAGTTTAGCTCTTATTGAATAAACAGTGAAAGGTTATGGAGTACCCCGGTAAATCCAGAAGACACAAAGTCTCTACAAATACATTGCAGAATCAAGCAATGGAACAACGCTTTCATTGTTGTTCTTCATCTTTTTGGTCATCTCTAAAGCAAATTCAGCCATACTTTTCAAGAGTGGTTTATGAGAGATCCTTAACAAATATTCATTTCGTTTAGATCTTCTCGACTACAAAATGCATGAATTTTGTGTTACTGTAGAAAAGATAACAGGAAGCGCTTACAATGGCCGAAAATTACAATCACATGCCACAATCTACCAGGGAACTGCTGAAGAAAAACAATAAAATGACAAAAGACGAACATACACAACGATAGAAACTCGACACCGGCAATAGCAAGAGCCAGCAATAGGGTTAAACCGCTTTATGGGTACCCAAACCTCCCTTTTTTTATCCAGTTTCCCAATAGTATAATAAACGTACAAATAAAACCCAATACAGGTAGACTTCTGACTTCAAGACCACAATCTTGAGTAATAAAGAAGAAGACAAAACGTAATTTAAAAAGATGGGTCGAGGAGTGCCCGCCAGCTAAACTGCAGGCTAGCTGAAGGAGTCTAGTCTGCTGGTAAAACACTCTCTCACTACGGAATAAAAATCAGATCCAGAACTTCCCGAAGGGTTTGGTAAAGAATCATCATATATATAGACATCGGCAGTATCAGTGACAGGCCAGTATACATGTAATATCTTCAGGTCATTAGATCCCAAAGCCAATTTAACGGAATCACGAAGAATATCCTGTAAATAATATCCCCTATTACGTAAAGAATGTAAGTTACGACAATTTTTTAACAATATTGCCGTAAAAACGAGGGTGTATATGTATATTAATTGATTTAATATACTGTAACCAGACAATAAGAGGAATAACACCATGGGGTGTTTATTTCTAACCAGAAATGTACTCTTTTGGAAATGTGCGAAAGTACGAGCCATTACATTCAAAATATATGAAGAAGGGGCGTTCTCAGTCGTTCAAAGATGTTACATTTAAGTAATTTGATTACCAATTCAGATTAACAATGACGGGATATGGAGTAATTGCAAATGAGACAAAGTCTCTACAAATACATGGTAATAATAAGCAATGGAACAATTCTTTAATTGTTGATCTTCATCTTGAAGTCACCATGAGTTTTAATTGCTTCCATCTTGGGGTTGGTTTCCTCTAGAAATGAGATGATGGAAAGTCCTTACTCAGTTATGATATGTCGAATGCTATAGTCTTCTCTTTGAGTATAATTACTGAAGAAAAGACAACAGGAAACACCTACAGTGGCTGAAAATCACATGCCACAATCCAGCAGCAATGACAAAAGACAATCATAGACAACGATAAGAACTCGGGATAGCCGGTCATTTCATGGATAAAAATGAAAGCTGTGGTCGACTTTAGGAATTGATTGAATTATCTCCGAAATTGCATTTCACTAGCTGACTAGAAATGGGGTCGTCTTGTTTTATCAAGGATTTTTCACTTTGCACCAAGAAATAAAAGTAAAGATTGGGTTAAGTGGGGAGTTTTTTTTTACTTTTTTTTTAATTTGCTTGACCGTCGGATTTAACTAAAACAGGCATGCAAAGACCGCTGTTTTGGACATGATAGTTAACGCATTCTCAAAATAGTTTTGGAGGTTGTATATATATTACAAATGGTATTAAAATGTTATGTAGATATGCTTCAATTTTGAAGTTGATATTAATATTATAAAATTTGAATACAATTTGAATTGTTGGCATTATTTCAGAACCTTGTGAAAATAATTTTGCAATATTTTACGATTTATTTCTTGGCAAAATTTTGTGTAATTTCTCCACTGACAACAGATGATTTAATCGATTTTGCTTGTCATTATTTTCCCAATATTTGTCACAAATATTTCTTCGGGAATTCAATATCTTTTTCATGACAGTTTTTTATGATTCTATTTGTCACTTTCACCCGTTCGAAAACCATTGTTTTAGTACTGGCAATTTAAGATCTTGTTCTATTTTCTCCAAAATAAGTGATCAGAAAAAGTGATACTTACAAGATATCAATGGTAGTTTGTTGTTATTATTCCTGGATGGTGCAAGGTAACCATTCATTTGTCCTAAAAAGTATTACATATATTTGATCAAAACAGCGCAAATGAATTTTAAAAATAGCTTTTGGTAGCATATTTAAATGACTTTGGTACATGTGAATGATCCACGTTTTCTGTAATTAATGTCTTCTCTGTAATTGGGCGAATATTTTATCGAAATGAAAAGGATTATAATTTGATATGTGTATAGCAACAACTTGGGTAATAGAAATTATTGGACCGTCCTATCATACTTCTTTATGTAATAGGGGATATTGACAGGATATTCTTCATAATTCCGTTAAATTGGTTTTGGAATCGAATGACCTGTTGATTT